>APFE030863870.1:89127-106132 GCA_000404065.3 Pinus taeda | reverse complement strand
ATTTCCAAATGAGACCTTCTTCTCCTTCTCCAAGGCACTATATGACTGAAGTTTTTCTTTATCACTTGTCATATGTTTCGAACATCCACTGTCGATGTACAATTGATTTTCCTGCCCTTCCGCATATAAGGCTATACCACATCTTTCTAGTTGCAGTTCTTTCATTCTCCATGTTTTGGCACTTGAGGCTTGTTCCTTCTAAGTTGTTTGCTGAAACCTACTCCTGCATTCAGAATCTTCATGACCAAAGTGGTTACAAATAGAACATTCAATTTCGTTTTCAAGAGCAGAAAAGTTATTGTAGGTCCTTTGTGTGATTGTAGTCATGCTTCTTCGTTTTTGAGCTTCTTTAGTCATGATTGTCTTATAGGCAACACATTGAGCTGCTTTGTGACCAAAGTTATGACAAGAGAAGCATTGACCATTGAAGAAACTCCTGCGATTATCAAATCTACCAACCAAAATATTGTAGTTTCTACTGCCATCCATTCCTGAGGCAAATTGAGAAGATTTTACCTGTGGCTGGTTGTAGCTTCTGTTCATCCTTAAGTTGGATTGCCCCCGATTTACCTTGTAGTCTTTGTTTATTCTTGAGGTAAATTGTCCCTAATTTACCCGGTGATATCCATTGGGCCTTTGCTCACTCCTCCTTGCTGCATCAAGATAACTTTTGGAGGTGGATGGTTTCTGCGCTCGAGATGTTTCTTCATTATATCTCAGACCTGTTTTGATTAGGGGAGAATGCTGCACATTGATAATCTCATCTAGAGTTTCAGATCCTTTAACAAATCTAAGATTAAGAGCTTTTGTTTACTCAATCTCTTTTCTAAGTCCCACAATTTCACATTCTAACTTTTCATGATGTTTTTCCCTTTCAGCAATTTGACACTGCAGACTATCAATAATCATATTTTTCTCTTCTAAACAAATTTTGAGTTTAGAAATCTTGTCATAAAAACCTTCTTCATCTATAGCATCCATGAAATCATCATCTTCAAAAGCCATTAAAAGTCTATAATTATTACCTCGTTCATCTTCATCACTATTTGAGAGTTCATCACTGTCTTCATGAGTGTAGTAGCTTTTCTTACTTACATTCTATTTCTTGTTCCATCTAACAGGTTCCTTACCTTTGTCAAGTTTATCTTTATGAGGACACTTGGCAGCATAGTGACCGACTCTTCCAGAAGCAAAGCATTTGAAGGGTAACTTACCTCTAAATCTTCCAACACCCCGTTGAAGGTTCTTGACAAAATTTGATTCTTCCTCTTCTTCTAACATATGTACTGACTCATAGTAATCTCCTTTGTGTGAAGCCTTGAATGCAGCTTCTCTCCTATCTGATGGTCCTCCTTTCCTCATTTCATAAGCGGTTAGAATTCCATGTAGCTGTGACATGGTAATTTTCTGTAGATTCTCCTTTTCTTCTATTGCAGAAACTTTTGCTTCAAACTTAGGATACAAAGATCTTAGAACCTTTTCAACCACAACAGCCTCTTTTATTTCTTCACCCAAGTTTTTAATACAATTAACAATCTCATCTATTTGTATGAAATAGTTAGCCACACTTTCATCATTGTACATTCTGAGATTTTCATACTGAATTCTGAGGGTTTGAAGTTTTGCTCATTTTACCTGTTCATCTCCCTCATAGCTCAGAACGATCTTGTCCCATATTTATTTTGCGGTTTTATACTGCATAACCTTGACGAATTCTAATTGAGATAGACATCCTAATAAAGTATTGTCAGCCTTTGCATTTGTTTCAAACTGCTTCTTCTCGGCCGGATCTGTTGGAGTTGCTGATGGAAAAGTGTACCCTGTATCTATGAGATCCCAGACTTCTATACCAAGAGATTGAAGATAGGCAGTAACTCTTACCTTCCAATAGACAAAATTGGTCCCATCAAAAATTGGTGACCTAATCGTTGCTTCTCTCTCGTAGTTGCTCATGATGATAGATCTTCCTTCAAGCAATCAAGCTTCTTCTGAAGGACCTGCTCTGATACCAATTGTTGGAAATAATACTGAGAGCGGGGGGTGAATCAGTATTATCAAATATTTTCCAATAAACACTTGCAAATCTAACTAATGAAACTTGTATATACCTTCCAAATTTTAATGTAATTTATTCTTTAGATGTTAACCATTAATCTATATGTCAGAACCATATAATAATAAACAGGAACAAGAAACATAGACAGTCACACCAAAGAACATCAGATATAAGGTGGAAACCCAATGTGGGTGAAAACCACCTACTGCAATATGTCTCTATCTTCTTTCAAAGAAACTTCTTTTTACAATGATTTTTTACTAGTGCAGTGCTTTGCCAATATGCAGGCTGCAACCTGTAGAGAGCTACAACCCTCTCTCGTTTTCCAACTTCCCCTGGAAGGGAGCTACAACCCCCTTAGCTCTTGTACTAGCTAAGATACTAGTACGTAGGTGCTGACCTACAGAAGGCTACTACCTTCTCTTTCTTCCAGGGACCACGTTTCATAAATTTTCAAACTGGATCCAAAACATCAAGTACATGTGCATCACCCAATCTCCTTTAAATAAATAACTTCTCAGAATGTAGTAACCAGAAAATAACACCAGTTTCCAGACACCAATTTAAACCCAGATCTCTGTAGAAATAGATAAAAGATAGCTAAAATATATTTTAGGAAAGGTATGCAACTTCACTGAAGGAAACCTACGGATATCTGCACTTCTACCATGACGAGTCTGCGCAACTCCGCACCTACTTCTTCTCTGGTTCTGCGCACCTTCGCACCTGCTTCTTCTCTGTTGTTGCGCACCTCTGCACTATGCCGTTGCCACTCTCTTCAGTAGATCTAACTTATAATGCTCCGGTTTCTCCTTGATTCAGATTCAACTATGTCTCACCAACCGATTATCACAAATTCAAATCTTGCTCTTCTTAAGATTTTCAACTCAACTGTGATTAGCCAAATGATCTCCTTTCCTTTTTATAGGCCAGGCCTCACTCAAAACCATGGATCAAAACCATTGAGAAACAACACCACGTACCCAATACTTGGGTTCAACTTTTTTTTTTTGGATGCAATACCATGGACCAAAACCATAGGATCAAAAACTGTCAGACTAATACCATGAACCAACCATAAGATTTCCCATGAGCGTGTGCATTTCTCTGCATGAAAGGAACTTTTCTCAGCATGAAAGTGCATGAACTTTTTTCTGCATGAAAGAAACTTTTCTCTGCATGAAAGTTCGTGAACGTTTCTCTGCATGAAAGGAACTTTTCTCGGCATGAATGTGCGTGAACTTTTCTTTGCATGAAAGTGCGTGAACTTTAGGTTTGTACCTGCAGAACCAGAAAATAACTTTGTTGCACTATAATTTATCATCTGAGATGAGTGGGTTGCCATCAAGTACAACATATGTATCATAATGCCAACAGAATGGGTTCAAACCATAGACTACTAACATATTCCGTTAAGATGCCACAAATGTCATGAACATGGGCACCTATTCAGGGATTTCCCTCTCACTAAAATAGAGAATAAGAATAAATCTAACACTATGAAAGACTCTGAAAGGTTTCACAAAGTGGCAAACAAAGGAAAAGGAAGCAAGAAGGGATCAAAGGCACAGAATTCTGAAGGACAACAAACCAGCCAAAACAGGTTCCAAATCTTGGAAGTGGAAGAAGAAGTTAACACAGCAGAGCAGACGAAGGGGGAAGAATTAATGGAAGAAGGGAAAGAAGAGGACAAGGAATAAACACCAGATAAGAATCTGCAGACGGAAACGATGGTGAGTGATGCAGAAATAGAAATGGACCATGAGATGACCCAAAGTGAGATGGAAACGGAGGACCAAGAACTTCAGGCAATTCTTGAGAAAGAGAATCTTGATCTGGAAGTTTTCTTGTTTCAAGGAACTAAAGAAGGGATAGAATCTTTACCTCTAGAGGAGTTCAATAAAGTCCAACAACTATATATATGGAAAACCAAAAACAAAGGATTGGAGAGGCAAACGAGCGAGGAAAAGCAGATTAGTGAAGGGGTAAAAACAGCAAAACCCATACCTGGATTAACACCCAGAAACCCAAGAAGAAAAAGAGACAGGAAAAAGCAGAACGAGTTATTAATGGAATGTGGAAAGCTAATGATAGACTCAGGTAAGATGAAAGGCCTAACTAGCTACTCCTTTACCAATCTTTAATAATGAAGTTTACTTCTTGGAATATTAGAGGTCTTGGTAGTAAAATAAAACAGAGACTGATTAGTAACAGAATGAAACAAATATCTCTGGATGTGATCTTCATCCAGGAAACCAAATGTTCCATTCATAAATTAAAAGAGATTCATAGCAGGTGGCTCAATATTTATGAGTTTCTGGAAGTCAAAGCAGAGAATACAGTAGGAGGTATACTCACCCTTTGGAATCCTAGGAAAATATAATTTTTAGATGCTGAGGCATCTCGAGAATATCTTTCTATGGTCATCCAACCTGTCAAAGATAAGGAAACATACCTAATCACTAATGTGCATAGACCCCAAATATTGGAAGGAAAACTAAAATTTCTTGATTCTCTGGAGGAACTCATGGACAAACATGCAGGCATGCCATGGATACTGGGAGTGGATTTTAACATGATTAAATTACTTTCAGAGAAAAAAGGTGGAACTAGAATTAAAAGTAAAGACTCTCTAAAGTTTCAGTCTTTTACAGATATTATGAAGTTAGTGGACATTGTAACTAGTAATGGCATTTTTACTTGGAACAACAAAAGAGGAGGAGAATCTCAGGTGGCTTCAAAATTATATAGATTCATGATATTTGAAGACCTTATGCTCAATAATAAGGAAATATCAGCAAGAATCCTACTCTTTCGAGGATCTGACCACTGGCTGATTTATCCGGAGGTGCAGAGTATTGGTACTCCAAGGAATAAACCTTTTCGCTTTGAAAACATCAAGCTTTCTCATCCAAATTTCAACAGTAATATTGCCAAATGGTGGTCAGAATATTTGAACATTCAGGGCACCAAAATGTTCCTTCTTCAAAAAAGACTAAACCACATCAAGCTTAGGCTCAAGGAATGGAACAAGAATGAACATGGAAAAAATTTTGTAGCTAAAAAATCAGTAGAGGGTAAAATGTAGGAACTCAACCAAGCCCTTATCACAGACAGCTTTGATGAAACCAGGAATGTTCAAGTCACCAAATACCATCAATAATGGGAGGAATTATGCAAACAAGAGGAAATATTTTGGAGGCAAAAATCGAGAGTTCAATGGCTCAAAGAGGGAGAAAGAAATACTAGTTTCTTCCATAGATCCACAATGGCAAATAGAGTTCACAACATAATTTCAGTGATCAAGGATGAGAGAGGCATTCTTCACAACTCTCATGCTGAAATAGAAAAATCTTTGGTCAAGCACTTTCAAGGCATTGCTAAAGAAACTTGTTATGACAGAGAGAATTCCATCAGAAACTTCACAAGGCACATTCCTAAGCTAGTGTCCAGTGAGGACAATTTCCACCTCAACAAGCCAGTAACCGAAGATGAAGTCAGCAAAGTGCTCAAAGAAATGCAAAATGGTAAAGCACCGGGCCCAGGTGGTTTCAACGTTGATTTCTTCAAGGCCTACTAGAGTATTGTTAAACAGGATATTCTGAATGTGGTAGAAGATTCCAGGATGAATAAAACTATTCTGAAAGCTCTGAACACTTCTTTCATTTCCCTTATCCCCAAGCAGGAGGCTGCTCAGACTCCTGACAAGTTTAGACCAATAACTTTATGTAATGTGGTCTACAAGATAATATCAAAAGTGGTGGCCAATAGACTCAAACCTCTCCTTCCTTCCCTGGTTTCTATGCAACAAGCTGGTTATGTGTAAGGGAGGCAAATTCTCAACAATATCATTCAAGCACATGAGGTGGTTCATTCTTTGACTATCAACTGAAAGGTTGGTATGATCATGCAATTGGACATTTCTAAGGCCTATGATAAACTAAGATGGAACTATATCAGGAAAATACTCATAGCTTTTGGGTTTGATCATAACTGGGTAAGATGGATCTTCGCCCTGGTTACCTCCTCCAATTTCTCTATTTTGGTCAATGGCTCTCCCTCTGAAAATTTTCTTCCCTCTAGAGGCCTCAGATAGGGGAACCCACTCTCTCCCTTTCTCTTCATCCTCATGATGGAAGGACTGGGTCAGTTTATCAATCATGCTAAAGAAGTCGGTAAGATCAAAGGTCTCCAACTCTCTGATAGTGGTCAGGCTTGGATGCATCAACAGTTTGTGGATGACACCATGCTGCAAGGAATTCCCATAGTCAAAGAAGCTCATGCATTCAAACAGATCTTAAATGAATTTTCCAAGGCTTCAGGTATGGAAGTTAATCTCACCAAATCCAAGATATTTTTCTTCAATACTAATATTTCCATTCAAAAGAACATTACTAAAATTTTGAGCTTTCAAAGAGATTCTCTTCCCTCAAAATATTTGGGGATTCCACTAACTGCTAAGCCTCTACAAAAAAGCATATGGGAGCTGATTATCAATAAACTGCAAGACAAAATAAGAAAATGGACGATAAGGTCCTTAAACCTGGCTGGCATATTAGTGCTCACAAAGGTTGTTCTACAATCAATCCCAGTTTTTATGCTTTCTACTCTCCCAGCTCCTAAAGGAGTTTTGCAGCTTATTCGAAACATACAAAGAAAATTTCTTTGGGGAAAGGGGGAAGTAAAGAAAAAATGGGCCTTGGTAGCCTGGGAAAAAATCTGCAAACCCAGAAATCATGGAGGCCTAGGATTGGATGATCCTGAAATTTTAAGCAAAGCTCTAGGGGCTAAATTATGGTGGTGTTGGCTAAAAGAACCAAAGGCTCAGTGGGCTATAGTTTGGAAAGAAAAATATGCCAGTTCATGGCCTAGTGAGGACCATATAAGAATGGATGGTAACATCAAGGGATCACACATATGGAACAAGGTCTAGGACAATAGAGGTCTAGTCCAAGAGAATGGCTTCTGAGAAATAAGAGAGGGAAACTTGGCTTTGTTTTGGGAGGACGGATGGCAACATGAACCCATTCTTTTGAAAGAAGAATTAAAGGAACTTAAGGTAAAAACATGCTAAAGGATTAATCAAAGTTAAGGATTTCTGGGATCAGACCAACAATGTAGGAAAGTGGAGAAAATGGAGGAAATTTGATCTTAGAGATGACAAATCTTTAAAAGACAAAGCTGAAATACTAATGCAAGAGTTAGATCGAAGGAAAATTCTAGTTTCAGAAGGGAATGACCAACTAAGATGGGGCAACAACAATGAGGGCACCTTTAATCTTAAGGATGCTAAAAAAATTCTCCTTGGTTTGGCTTCCCAGGCTCCGGATAAAGCATGGCAAAGACTTTGGAGACAACAAGGTTGGATGAAAATTAAACTCATCACGTGGCTGGTGCAACACAAGAAGATTTTGACTTGGGACAATATTAGGAAAAGAGGTGTTTTGGGGCCTTCCAGGTGCCAGCTCCATGAAGTGCAAGAGGAAACAATGGAGCATCTTCTCAGCAACTACTCCTATTCCTCCAAGCTGTGGGATTCTTTTGCCTCCATCTTCTAGTAGTCGGACCGAGACCATGGAAGCATCATCAACACCCTAAGCAAGTGGAGAAGCAAGTTTACGAATAACGAAGTTGTTAGCATTGCCTGGGCTCTAACACTGGGCTTCATCATCTGGAACACTTGGAAAGAAAGGAATAACAGGATTTTCAAGGAGAAAAAAAACCGCCCCTTTTCCTTTATGATCAAATCCTAAAACAACTACAAGAGACTGTGGGTTCTATAGTACGAAATCTCCCTGAGAATCCTCCCTTAGCTTCTGAGTGGAGGATTCTCTGCCAGCTAGGATTATAGAGTTTTATTCCTCAGAGCCTGGGCAGGAAGAATCTCTTTAGAGACTCTGAGCTTGATTTTTGGCAACCTCCCCCCGAGGGTTTTTTGAAGTTCAACATTGATGGAGCCTCAAAGGGCAACCCAGGCACAGCGGGTCATGGCAGAGTTTTCAAGGATGAAAAAGGGAACATCCTATTTATTTTCCATGGTCATCTTGGAAAGGCCACCAAAACTATGGTAGAAATTCGGGCTATGGAACATTGTTTAGAATTCTTTCTTCAAGATAATCAACACAATGTGATTGTTGAAGCTGATTCTAAGTTAATCATTAACTCAACCAAGAGAATCAGCTGGGGTATGGCACCAGAAAAGGTCTCAAAGAATTGGAGGCTCAGTCTGATATTTCAACAGATCCATAACCACCTTCTAGGCCTCTGTACTATAACTTTTAAACATGTTCAAAGAACGGCCAATAAGCTGGCAGACCTCCTGGCTAATCAAGGAGTGAATTGCGCAGAGGAAAAGTTTGCAACAAAATGGCAAGAGCTAACTCAACTGAGTCTCAAGTCGAAATGCCATGATCAAGCCGAAGAAGATTGGTTGATGTTTAGAAGCAGGACCATGGAGGGTAACACTGATAACCCAGAAGTGATATGAGTAGAGGAGCATACAATTTTAGTTTTACAGTGAATAGTGAGCTTTGGCAGTTTAATGTTCGGAGAAGCAAGCTCATTCAGAGCTTCAGTGGTTGCAGAGTGGGTGGCTTTTCTCTGAGGGTTTCAAACAAGCTAGCAAAGCCCTCTTCTCACAATGTCTCTAGCAAAGCTGGTTTGTCGTGTGGACGGGAGCAGGGTGCTCTTGGTGCCCCCGACATTCGTATTCTTTCGCCTTCGAAAGGTTTTCCGTATCCTGAGCGGTTTTGGAGTGATCGCAAGCCCCGCGAGAGGGAGACGGTTTCACCCTATTTGTAGCAATCCCATTCAGTGATTAACACATGCAGATGGACAATTTGGAAAACTGCCGTGATCGCACATTAAATAGTGGCATGTGGGGATGTGTGGTTCTCTTTTCTGCCGTTGGATCTATTGATTGAGATCAACAGTCGGGTTTTTTTGGGCTTGTTTGTGGGGCCGATTTGTTCAATTCAAATAGTCGTTCCATGTCAGAAGCTCATCTCCATCGTTGGTTTAAGATGTAGATTAGTTTTAGAGAGTACTACTACGAACAACTATTTGATAAGCTTTTAACTTCTCGTCTTGGGTTTTTCTTCTTTCAAGTCTGTAGTCCTTTGGTTTTGGGTTATGAATCCATACTATTGGTAGACAACACCTTGGTTTTCTGCCCACTCTGTGCGTGGGTGTTTGTAATATATGTAAGTTATTTTTGAATTAATGCCATCAAAGGTTCGTCTCTTGCACTAGCAAAAATATATATATATATAACCATAAAACAAATAAATAAACGGAATTAATTAACTAATCTGTAGTTAATTAAGAACCCAATCCTGCCACCATTTAATGAGGATTAATTACGTCATTTGGACTAATGAATAACTCGATAAACCAATCAAATTAACCCCGACACAATTAATTTCCTTTAATTTATATCAGGCCCACTCTCCATACCCACCAGTCACTTCATCTCCTCGACCATCGTCCGATCAAATCCCGCAGATCCGACGGTCATTACGCATATCGCATGGGCCACTGTGGTCGACGTTTAGCCCACAATGGTGAGCGTTTTCATGTATAGACCCATGCTACGTGTCAAGCAGCATATGGAATCGCGCGATCCCTCCCAAATACCACTTACCCTCAAAACGCGGTGCGATGAAACCCACTTACCACCTCCTGCTAACGACAAAACATCCAATTGCCCCTTTGCTGAGGCCACCTGTCCGTGTCACAAACCCGCCAAAAGCTCTGACTTTGCATAAAAACAAAGTTAAAACTATTTTTTCGTCCTTATTATGAAAACCCATGCATGCAACCAGAATGTGAAGTCAACCAGCTTGTACTCGAATCGTCAGCCATCCTGAAATTTGCAGTCCAATGCTTCTCCAGTCCACCATTGGCACCTAGTGAACCTGCACTCCATTACCAGTCACTCAAGTATAGGTATCTACCAGTTTCCTTCCAGAAACCCTATAAATACTTAATTTCCTCTATGATTACATTGAAAACCCCAAAACTCATTGTAATTCAGTTGCGAAAATTAAAATCAAAGACTCCCAGGACCCTCTGTATTCACCAACTCTACTCAAAAACCCCATTTCCATCTCTGAATCCACAAGAACCAAAAATGGAAACCCCAGTGGCCCTCAATGTACCTCCTATCACTACTCCTCATAGAGGTTTAGATTATCTACCCTTAGCAGATAAAGATGTTCAAATAAAAGACCTTGAAACTAATAATAACTCCTTGAAAGTATTTTGTCAATGCCAAGACAATTACATGAATGACTCTGATACCATAGGACTTTGGGAATCAAATCTCCCAAGGTATATACTCCCTTTTGTGCACATTTTCCTTAACATTATCTATCAATTTCAAGCCAATTATAATCCCACCCTCAGAGCAATAATGTCCCCTAGTCAAACTATTCTCTTCACAATTACTGCAGACTCAATCAATGAAATGCTATAGTTTCAGCCCGGTCAGAACCTCAACCCCATTTCCGTTGGATAATTGCTTGAAAAGTCCACCAAAATGTCTAGTTTTGAACTCAACTTCCTTTTCCATACTTTCATAGACAAGGATCACATACCTAAAAATCCTCCTCCCTATCTAACATGTTTTTTCACTGAGATAGGCAAAAACATTGTTAATATGATTGCTACTGTAATGGGATTCAATACTAGTGAGTTTGTTAATGAATTGACCCCAACTTTCATGTCCATTTTTACCCCTGGTCAGCCTCCTGCTGTCAAATACAACTATGTTGTTTTCATTGCTGAGAAAATCCATGACCAGTTCATGAGACTAGAAAATGAAAAGGTATTCAAGTATTCTACATTCATATATCACCTTTTCCTTTATTATCAGTTTGACAAGTTCCCATTCTCTGTGAATAAGATTGATACCAGAGGTAATCCTAGATCAGTCATTTTCTGGACTTCCATCTTCCACTACTCATATACTTGTCCCTATTCATACAATGAATTCATTGACTAGTTTGTCCACCTTGTGACCACCATGCTGACTAGAAATCCTTCTCCTGGGATTAGTGATGAGATCAAGAAAATTTTGCAATTGTCAAAGCAGTACAAGATAGGTGACTGGTACTTGTACCAGAATCACACTGAGATTTGAATCTATGGTTGTGAACTCCCTCCTTTCAAGCTACCTAAGTATGTCCCTATGAGATTGTTCACCTTGGAATATTACAAGCAAATGTTAAACTCTGACCAAATTCATTTCACCAAGGTGACGAAGAAAGCCCAGTTAAGGATCAAAGATCACTTAGGCCCATTTGTATGCAACAATAGAGAAGTAGGGAAAAGAGTAGAAGAAATCATAGAAACAACAATGAAACTCAAGAAAATCTTTGCTTGGAGATATGATCCACAAGGTTTCATTTTTGATAAGAGAATGAAACAGAAGCTGTCACCATATATCCATCACAGAGTCCCTAAGATAGAATAGTTTTCTAATATGGATGAATGTAAGGAAGGAACTCTAGTTGAAATGGATAGTGATCAAGTTGAGGTAGAAAATGTGATGAAAGACTTAGAAAAGAGACTTGACCTAGACACTTTTGAATAATTACCAGTTGAATCTACTCAAAGGCCAACATCAGAGCTTAGTGCCTCTACAATAGAGACTTCTCAAAGGCATACACAGGAAACTAGTGCTCCCCCAACAGAACCACCACAGGAACAAAACCAGGGAACAGGTAATCTAGCATCATGACAGCCACAAAAATCAGAACAACCAGAGATCTCAGAGCAGCCTAAAATCTCTGAAGAAAAAGCTCCACCACAACCTCATTTAGCTTAGGTTAATATGGGAAATCCCCCAGTTGTGCAGACTCCTCTGAATGAGGAAAAGAACTTGAAAAGAGACAGGAAAGTAGCTACCCCTGCCAGTGGTCCTCCAGACTAGCTTGGTGCTAAAAGACACAGGCTAAATCCATATTCAGAGGAAGAATTATTTGAGGAAGTAATAGGAAGTTTGAGAAAAGAAGGTGGAGATAGCCTACATACATTTCCAACGGGTGGGACACCTTCCAGCTCACAAAGACAAAAGCTGGAAAGACAACAGAGTGTAGAAGTTTCATCTTTCAGATCTCGTCTGAGAAGATCATAGACATAAAAGGAAAGTTCAAGGAAATAAAGACCAAGAATGAGCAGCTGAAGGCCCAAGCCTATGCTCAATACTTGAAGATGTCCCCAACAAATGCACTAGATTGATGTCAACTTATGATAAGAAAGAAGGAAAAATGCAAATGACCTTTCTAAAGCCCATAGTACAGCAACCCAAGTCATTTGCAGACTACCTCAAGACTGATTTTGAGGTCTTAGATAAAGACATCATCCCCATATATCAGATAGAATTGCGCAAACAAATAGGGGAGATGGTTTATTCTACACTGACTAGTAAGGCAATGATGGCACATAGGTTGCAAAATTCACTGAGCAACACTATTGCCCAATTGCAACTAGAAAAGGCCTCCTCACATGCAAAAGACAACATGATCAAATCATTGGAAGAATTTATTATTGAGTTGGGCCATAACCCAAAGGATATCAAGGCTACAGAGAGCCTAATAAAGAAAAAGAATGAAGATATAGCTGCGCTAAGAAAGCAATTGAAATTTCCACCACTCATGCACCCTTAGACTACTGAAGTGATTGAGAAGAAAAATGAAGAACGGCTTAGGGACCTGGTCCTTAAGCTAAGTGAGAAACTAAAAGAGAAAGAGCATGAATTGGAGAAAACACTACAGTCAAGGGAGAGTGAGTTGACCATAGATCCTCAAACTATAGTGCCTATAGTTTCAACAGTCGTCCCTTCCACATTGGCATCAGCTTTAGCACCAAATGTTCCTTTAGCAATAGCTGCAACTATAGAAGCAATAGGTACAGGTACATAACTGGCAAGAGCACTAACACATAGTATAGAAGACTTGATCAAGTCCATGGAGGAAATGAAACTCCAAGTCACAGAACTGCAGAAAGTAAAAGAGAAATTCATTACTTTGGAGCAGAACTATGATGTATCAAATTTTAATTTTGTAGAAGAGATGAGGAAAAATAAAGGCTTGACCTAGTAGATTAAAGCACTGGAGAATGACCTTACATTTGAAAATCCTTTGAAAGACATTAGGAAGATATTGTGGACCAATATCATTGATTCCATCAATGATATTTGCTCATCAATTCAGATCATTTTTGAACAAATTGATTTGGTCAAACCTGCTCTTGCAAAATTTCAAAAGACCATAGAAGAACTAGGAGGAAAGCCTGAAGAAGCCAACAGATTAATCATCTTTTTGAACAATAGAAATGGGCAACAATTGGAAAAATTAGAAATAGAGGATAGGACTTCTACCATCCTCAAAATAAAGAAAGTATTGACCAAGAGAAATCTGATGCAAGGTTTGGAAAGAAGATGTCAAATTATGCAGGAAGACATAGATGAGTACATGAGGAAGTTTGACATCTTACGAAGTAAAGGACTCCCAAGTCCTTTAGTCATAAATGATAAGCTTATGGTTCAGGATGATTATGTCAACAAATTATATCAGCAAGCTAATAGTCAAGCCAGTTCATCTGTAGTCAAGGCATTGCCCACAGGGGAAGTTCTCTATGATGGCTTAGAGAACCTTTTTTACATTGAACATGAGGTGAAGCACCTATTCCCAATGCAACCCAATTTTGTGAAATATACTGAAGCAGATGAAATCTACAGGAAGTTGACAAGCATGAGTATACCAAAACATGATTCGTGGAATAGCATGATAGACATCCTATGATTTACCATGGTAAAAAGTGAAGTAAATTGAAGTATTTACCATAGTCAATTTTGGTAAAAAATGATGAATGATGGTAAAACAGGTAAAGAGTATCAGTCATAGGTAAAAGAGTATCAGTGAAAAACTAAAATCAATTATCCAGCACAGAATTACGAGCAAGACAGTAAGATGCATTTTCATAGGACCTGCCTCCAACTCCTTCAACAAAAATAGGGACACCAACAATCAGTTCACATTTGGTTTCTACATTCCAGACCATCTGTCTCTATATTCATGCAAAAGATATTTAATTTTCTAGAATGTATCTCTCTTAGTTAGGAGATATTTTGATGTAAATTTTGTATAAATACTTCCTTATTCAAAGTATTGAGGGTGGACTCTTAGAAATTTCTGTAGACAATTTACTTTTAGAATTGAAATGTTGTTGAACAACTTTTGTATGGCTGGCTGGACAAAGTAATAAAGCAAAGAACTTTTACAGGATACCTGTGTCAAACAAGAAACAAATAAGTATTCTATATCTTATGTTTTACAGTTTTTCTAGTTTTAATAAATATTCATATGTGTTTCATATTTGAATGATAAACAAAAATTTATATTTCAAAAAGTTATATTTCATTTATTTTCTTAATGTTTTCTTCTAAGCTATTATAGGTAGGGAATTCCTAATTGCTCCCTGCTTTCATATTTTATCACTGTGATCATATAACAAAGGATACTTAATTTCTTTTTGTTAATGAACACCCCTTTTTCATCATCTTGGACCTTGTTGAAGGATTCTTAGTTGCCCTTCATCCTTGTTCAAAATCATTTCACCCATTTCAAGTTATCATTTGTCTTTTATTTAGCTATCTTGCCTTGTGAAGCTTTCCTTTGTTAGATCAACCTAATCCAATTAAGCCAACATTCAGTTGACTCCATAGCCCAATGGCCTGAAATACATTGTTCTATCCATTTGCTCCTGAATTCCACCACCAAAGAAAAATCAAAACCCCCAAGCTTTCATAACTAGCCTAATATCCCATAAAACAAATCTAAATCATAAAGAGAGAGCCCTCTCTGAGTACAGATTGGCTAGATTTTGTACTAAAAAGTTGGTTTGTGGTTACCTCGGACCCCTTTCCTTCTTCTAACAACTTCAAGGAAAATCTGAATGATAACATAGTGGCGACCATACTAGGGAAGAACATTCCTCAATCAAAACAAATCTTTAAGAAATTTAAACTTTAAATCTAAAAATCATCTTAAAGAATTCATAGAAGTTGTCTTGAATCTTGATTCTAATCTTGATGCTAATCTTGATTCTAATTCTCCCCCTATGTTTGAGAAGCCCAATCTGATCCCAAGAATCCTTAGAAGGCAGGAAAGTTCATTAAGTCCCAAACCTCCATTCAGATCACATTCTTGCCCTGTTAAGATTCATTTCTTAGAAGATATTCCTTTTGATGAATAGTTCGAACTCTCTCTCTTCAGAACCTCATATGATAGTGAATTATTAGACACTATTGTACAGGTAAATCCCCTCTGCGGACAGAGGCGATCCCACTAGCCTAAATGGGGTCTAGCAACAATCAAACAACGCTAACATGCAGATTCCTAATTGCAAAGTAAACACCGATGATGATGGCCTACCTCGAATCCAACGCTAGTATTCGCAGAAGAGTCGTCGCTGCATTCTTTCACTTCAGCTGGTCACAATCCTCATGATCCTCGTGAACAAAAACCTGCACATGCAAAGAACAAGACAAATACAAGCATAAAATCCAAGAAATGCAACTATGTATCAGTCAGAAAGGATACAACTCAAACATCATTATAAAGACAATATGAGTGGAACCATAATGATAGTCATCTATTATTATTGATAAACAAAAGAGAATACAACCAAGTTCTGACGTCAAATCCTCCTTTGGTTGGGTGATCAGTAACACATGCCTTGCAAAGCTTGTAGGGGATGAGGAACAAGCCTCTCTCTCCTTGGTTACTTGGACATGGATCTCCTCCTTAAAGAAATAGCCTTATGGGGATGAACAAGGCCTCTTGTAACATGAGCTTAGCAATTCTCAGACTTTGAGACTTAGATTTGGGAGCTTGGAGAGTAGAATTACTAACTAGCTTGTCAAAGGCAAAAGGACAAGCTTATATAGAGGTAGGAGAAGTAGATAAGACCATCCACAAGATTCATGGGATTGTCCTTATCATTAGGAAGCTTCCATGAGAGGTGGAGAACTACTTCCCTCCTTAGGAGATTCGAAGCCCAACTGAACTAACTCAAACTGGAATCAGTTCATGAACAGGTTAGGAAGGACCTTCGAAAGTTTGTTTGTTAAAAACTTTACCCAACTGGGTTGGCACTAGTGCGATGCTGATACAGAGCACCAGTTGGCACGCCCTCTTTGGAGGATTTCCCCCATTGGCGCAAGTGATACATTGTGGAATAGCACCAATGGAAAAAGGGCTATATTTATGGGTATTTTGCAGAAGGTGTCTTCAGGGCATATGAAGTACATACTCAAGGGGATACAATGCATGTGTTTTCAAGTTATGTCACTTCTCACAGGTCCTAGAATAGGTCCTCCAATGTGCGAGAGAAGGGGTAACAGGGACGGTGACAAAAGACTGTGTAACAGATGCCACCTAAAGCATGAAGCCCGAGAGAGAGAGGGGTGAAATGCTTTAAAAGAACATGGTCGACTGAAAACACGGCCGTTGGAGAACCTACACGAAGTACAACTGATATCTCAAGTACATGATGTACATGGTATGGGCACAACCATCCATAGCAGAGTACATAAAAATCTGGATCCAAGGTATGGACGCAGCCATCCAGCGAGGATCGATGAATAGACTCAGGCATGGTCACGGCCATCCAGTGAATGAGTCATGTAGTGATGATAATAATCCACAAATGCAACTTGGATCTCAATAGACAAAATCTAGTGTCTTGCACTCCATCTCGACCCGAAAAAAGTACAAGTTCAAGCATGTGAATATGGGAGTCGAAGTCGAACATGCGAGAACATCGTCTGATTACCAGTCAATGGTGAAAACTGTTAACAGATGCAAGAGGTACCACCAATAATGACAATGGTCCTCAAGGTACTATAGGTACAATCCACGGCGTGCGAATCAGTGAGCCGGT
>APFE030863870.1:57771-81289 GCA_000404065.3 Pinus taeda | reverse complement strand
AGCAAGATGCTTTCCCCGGGATACATACTGTGTTAATGTGTGAATGCTCTTGATGTTTTATTGTTATTGATGTTGCTATATTGATGATCAACGTAGAGGAGCTTATGTATTGTGTATGTTTTCTGCAATAGGACATGATCAGGATAATCTCTGTTGAATATGTGTTAAATTATTCAAAATTTCTACAAAAACTTAAAAAGAGGACCCCATGAAACTGTCCAGGACTACTGCACTAGATTTAACAGTTTTTATAATGCCATTCCATTAGTTCTTAGGCCCCTACCTGGTTTAGCCTTAATCAAATTCCCAGATGGATTTGATTCTAATATGGCTTTCCGATTGAGAGAATGAAACCCCCCTACTTTGGAAGATATGCAAAGCATAGCAGTCAGCGTTGAAGCCAACCTGCTATCTAAAAGAGCCAAGGCTAGGAGTGAAAGGAGGATACAATTAAAAGAAGAAAGCTCACCTTTTGAACAAAATCTAGATGCCATAATTAAAGGAATGGATAGACTAGGAGACAGAGTGGAGACATTTAAAAGGAAATCTCCATGGGATAGCTAGCAAACTAATGTAGGGAGAAATCCTAATTTCAGAAAAAAAAAAAAAAAAAAACAAAACCGAAACACTGGAAAGAATGGTCCTGACCAAAACATTCGACCCCCTTTCCAGGAGAACTATGCAGAAGCTTCTCACCTGGAAGGCCTAGAAGAAGATACTCAAATTAACTTGATGGGGCTTGATGATGAAGGAGAAGTTTTCCAGTCCCAAGATGATCAAGAGGCCCACATACTTAAACAATTCCAAACCCAATCAAGAGAATCTTTCGAATTTAGACAGGGATATTAGTCAACCATATTTGAGGTGCACAAGCAATACAATCTAAGAAGTACGAGAATTGATGTCCCTGAAACAAACAAGAAAACGATTCCAAAGTAGCCTAAAAAAGGTAAAGCAGTAAATAAACCTTTGCAAATTCTTTCTAGATCAAACACTAACCCCTCTAACCCCATAATTGAAGATATCTCTGATAATCAACCAAACAATGAACAACCTTCCACTTCCATTCCTTCTAAGGAAACTGTAGAAGAGCCTCCAAAGGTTTATCTAGGAGAATCAGCGAATCATGATTCTAATCCTGAAAAGGGAAAAGACATAGAAAACATAGAAAACATAGAAAATAATGCTACTCGAAGTCAAAAAGCCCAAATAGAAAAACCCTTTAATCTGGAAACAGAAGTAGGCAAGCTAAAAAAATTTGTCCCATTATCTGAATTAGCTAAACATGATGCCTACCGAACTCAAATCAACAGATCACTAAAAATTATTGGAACTGAAGACTCAGTTAATATTTTTGATGATCAACTCGAATTAACCTTTGGCCCAAAAGTGAATGGTAAACCATTAGAAGGAGGAATTCCTCCCTTCTAGTTAGCCTAAACATACATGATAATATTCTTCACAATGCCATGTTTGACTTTGGTGCTTCTCATATTCTCATGCCCAAGTTTGTCATGGAAAAGCTAGACCCAGACATCACCAGACCATACAAAGATTTGTTTTCTTTGTATTCTAGTCAGGTAAGATGTTTAGGATTCATAAAAGACTTGAGTGTTTCATTGGTTCAATACCCTACAAAAACAATTTTAATGGATATAGTGGTAGCATATACACCACCCAAATATGGCATGCTATTGTCCATATCCCGCGGTGCTAAGCTTCAGGGATCTCTTCAACTGGATATGTCATATGCCACTATATCGGTTTTTGGACAACCCAAGAAACTTTATAGAGAAACATTGATGAAATACCTAGTAAGTAGTCAGGAAAGAACTCAAAATTTCCCCATCTACTCAGTACACTCTGACATGGATTTATTTATTCTTTATAATGTTGAAATAGATCCAGAAATTGATAATCTTAAAAGTTTTAGTAGTAGAACCAAAAGAAATTAAAAGAGAAAAATCAACTGTTTATATTCAGGTATCAGATAACAAAGAAAAATCAGATGAAAATGAAGACCCAGATGCCATGGTTAAACAAGTTCCTACTACCCCAAACAAAAATTATGAGCATGAAATCCTTTGGCATTTAGAATTTGATGGCTCAGTAAATAAACTAGGAGCAGGAGCAGGATTTTGGGTGTTCAATTTAGAAAATGATCATGCTGAAGGCCATGCCTACAGATTAAATTTTAGATGCACCAATAATATGGAAGAATATGATGCTCTCTTGTTAAGTCTTAAACTTGTTAAAAGATTAGGAGCTATAAGGGTGTCTATCATAGGATATTCAGAACTAATAATTAAATAGATTAAAGGAACTTAGTTAACCAAAGATCCTAGACTAGGATATTATAGAGGAACAGTCATAGAAATTCACAACACTTTTTTGGAAACCCAGCTTGCAACTATTCCTAGAAAACACAACATGCAAGCCCACAGCCTGGCCATGTTTGCCAGCACCTACAAATTACCCTTCTAACCTAATCATCAATATATTGCTGAGATTAGGCACAGACCAGCTATCCCTAATAATATTAAAAGTTGGCAGGTTTTTTATAGTGATAAGAAATATTAATAATTTTTTAACTTTAGATGAAGAATTTTCTAACATTAACATAGATGTTGATACAAATACTAGTTTTTATAACACTGATGAGGTAGAAATTAACCTTTCAGAAGAGATTTCAATAAATATGCTTCATCCTACAAAATTCACACAAAAAGAAATTCAAGACCTAAAACAAATGGACCTAGATGAAATAATTGAACAGGAAACAGAGGTCATAAATCTAAAGGATAACCATATACCCAAGGGATTAACGCCTTTGGAAGATTTGTTTGACTCTAATGACATTCCCAAGAAACCTAAAATGGAGCCATTAAAGGTTGATATTGAGGACTATAATCTAGGAACACAGGATGATCCTGAATTGATTAAATTGTCAAAATCTTTGCCTCCTGATCAAAAATTAAAATTTGTTGAACTTATGAGAGAATTCCAGGATGTTTTCGCCTGGAGTTATGAAGATTTGAAATCATATGACACCTCTATCATTCAGCATACCATCCCTTTAAAAGAAGATCAAAAGCAATTTAAACAAAAACTCAGAAGAATTAACCCTGTGTTATTACCATCAATTGAGAAAGAAATCAAATGCATGTAAGAAATAGGGATTATTGCCCCTATTAGATTTTTTGAATGGGCGTCTAACCTGGTACTTACTAGGAAGAAAACCGGGGAAATTAGATTATGTGTTGACTTGAGAAATGTAAACAAGGTCTCTCTTAAAGATAACTATCCTTTACCCAAAATGCACCATATTTCGCAAAGGGTAGTGGGTTCTTCTAGAATTTGTATTTTAGATGGGTTTTCAGGATACAACCAAATCTTGGTCCATCCTGATGGCCAAGAGAAAACTGATTTTACAACACCATGGGGTACTTCATGTACATCAAAATGCCATTTGGACTAAAAAATGCAAGAGCAGCCTTCCAAAGAGAAATGGGCATTGCTTTTGCCAAAGAAATTCATGATTTTCTTGTTATATATCTAGATGATCTAACTGTTTTTTTCTAGATCAGATCAACAGCACTTGGAGCATCTCAGGCAAGTTTTTTTTAAATGCAGAAAGTATGGAATTTCTTTCAATCCAAAGAATTCCCTATTCGGTCTGGAGGAAGGTAAACTTTTAGGTCACATCATTTCCAATGATGGAATTTGAATTGACCCTTCTAGGATTGAAGCTATTTTATAGATTCCCCATCTAATAACTATTAAAGAGCTTCAGGCTTTCCTAGGGAAGATAAAAAATTTAAGGCGATTTATTTCTAACTTAGCTGAACTCATTAGATCATTAAATAACATGCTAAAAAAGGATTCAAGAATCAAATGGACAGTAGATGCCAAGAAATCATTTGAAGAAATCAAAATGACCTTAACCAGAACACCAGTCCTCACGAGTCCACAATTTGATAGAGACTTCATCATTTTTTCTTTTGCATCAGAACACACCATAGCTACAGTTTTACTACAAAAGGATGATCAGAGATGTGAAGAACCTATAGCCTCTTTTAGTAAAGCACTCAGAGATGCATCATTAAAATATAAAATAATGGAGAAACAAGCTTTTTCACTGGTAAATGCTATTAAAGATTTCAAATTCTATATATTATACTCTCATGTAATAACTTATGATCCTAATGAAGTAGTGAAAGACATCCTAACTCAGGATGGAGTTGATGGTAAAAGGGGAAAATGGATAGCTACTATCTTAGAGTATGATATAGAGATAAAACCAACCAAGCTTATAAAAGGCCAGGGATTGACCAAACTCATGGCAGAAACCAATTGTCAAGCCCTATACATAAACCTCATTGCAGAGCTGGATAACGAGCAGGTGATGGCGACTCCATAAATCAGCTAGGCCTTTTCAGATTCACCCTAGTATGCTGATATAATTTATGTTTTGTAAAACCTGCAAGCTCCTCCATGGTTATCCAGAACAAAGAATAGGTTTTTGAAAATGAAAGCTTCAAAGCTTTGTATCTTAGATAATACCCTTTTTTGGAAAAATCATGAAGGAATTTTGTTAAATTGTTTATTAAAAGATGAATTTAACAAGGCTCTCCAAGAATTTCATGTCGGGAATGGTGGTGGACATCTCTATTGGAAGTCAACTACTAACAAAATCCTAAGGGATGGATTCTATTGGCCAACCTTGTTTGCAAATGTGAAGAATTTTGTAACTTCTTTCCATAAATGCCAAATCTTTGAAGGCAAAAGAAAATTGTTACCTTTACCATTGAAACCTATTTCCACTGAGAAGCCTTTTCAACAATGGGGTCTTGACTTCATTAGAGAAATTCATCCACCCTCTTCTTGCCAACACAAATGGATACTCACTGCAACTGACTATTTTACTAAATGGATAGAAGCCATTCCCTCCAGACAAGCCAATGACACTATTATCATAGGTTTCCTAGAGACCAATATTTTGTCTAGATTTGGTTGTCCCACTAAAATCATTATTGATAATGCTGCAGACTTTAAATCAAAGAAAATGATTAGTTTATGTAACAAGTATCACATCACATTGGGTCATTCCACAGCCTAGTACCCTCAAGGGAATGGACTTGCAGAATCTTCCAACAAGAGTCTAATTAATATCATCAAAAAACTATTGGAATAAAATAAGAAAACTTGGAACAAAAAAATGATCAATGCTTTGTGGGCAAACAAGCTTACAACCAAAAAATCCATTGGAACCAATCCCTTTGAGTTAGTATATAATATGGAGGTTGTTTTTCCTTCATCATTAGTGGTTCCTGTCATGAAAATACTCCAAGAAGCTCAAGTGGAACCTAATGATATACAAAGAAGGATAAACCAGACCATCAATTTGTAGCAAACCAGGGAGGAGGTGTACCAAAGTTCCTAAATATTGCAAGAGAAACTCAAGAAGATATTTGACAAAATAACTAAGGCAGAAGACTTCTACCTTGGAGGTAAAGTATTAAGATGGGATTCAAGAAGAGAGGACAAGGGGAAACATGGGAAGTTTGACTTCCTATGGAAAGGACCATACATCATCTATGCTTTCAGAGGAAACAATGCATATTTTCTCAAAGAGTTAGATGGTACAGAAGTTGAAGGAGGAATAGTGAATGGTTGGATGTTGAAGCATTACTTTGATCCTAGTTACTGATATTACCATGTTACTAACTGTACATATTATATCCTTTGTAATGTTTAGTGTTGATTGGACAGTAAGGTTTTGGAGTTAAAGCACAAAAAGAAGGTCCTAAGCTTCAGAAGTATTACTATCATACATATACATAAAGAAGCAGGCAAAAGGAAGATTTCAAAGCACAATAAAACTCATTCAGATGGCCACTGATCTATTGTTCTTGACTTTCCACTAGGAAAAGCCATCCCCAAGTGGAACCACTATTATTCCCCTATACCA
The DNA here is from genome assembly GCA_000404065.3 of Pinus taeda. NCBI lineage: Eukaryota > Viridiplantae > Streptophyta > Pinopsida > Pinales > Pinaceae > Pinus > Pinus taeda. Next base: position 75,318 of record APFE030863870.1, on the reverse strand, counting down.
ATAGGTGTCATATATCATGATTGACTTGATCTTGTTCTAAAATATGTTCATACCTTTAATTGTTGCAAAGGTTTTCTACATTTGTAAAAAATTAAAAAATTAAAAAATGTAAAGAGGGTATACCCTAGAAAAAGAATAAAAAGGTAAAAAGAATAAAGAAAAGGTCGAAAAATGAAAAGAAAATTAACCCTAACAAAAAGAAAAGACTATGAAAGTGTTCAAGTCTAAATGGCACTACTATTTACTTTTATGTATTATAAAAATTGTGTGCAATTTGTTATCTATGGCAAAATCCATGGTAACCAAATAGTTTGAACTTGGTTATTTCATGTTTTCAATTTCGTGTTTTAGAAATAGAGAATAAAGATCCGACCAAACAGTGTAAACTTGGGAGATAAGTAGATAGGTGGAGTGAAAAAGGAGCTCAATAGTTTAATCTGAGCCCTTGAATGTAATAAGTCTAGAATTAGGTAGGCATCACTATGTAAAAGAAAAGAAAGTTGATAAGGGTTTTCCAGTCTAATTGCACCCTAATAAAGAAGTGAAAATGCTAGGATAAAGTAGGTAGGGTAAGTAGATGATGTTTGCAGAATAAATGTGTGGTGAATGGTTAAATTCAATGCTTAAATCTTTTACTTTCATCACTAGGCAAAGGCATGTATCACATGGAAAGACACATACACATTCAAAGTCAAAATAATTAACTTCCCTACTCATTCCTCTAAAATCTTCACCAATTCCCTAAGTGCTAAAGGTAATTGCCAAAGTTAGAGGGGCTCGGAGCATTTCCCTGACTTTTGGATGGACCGGACCCTCGACCCAATAATTGGAAATGCCTAAAGTACTTAAGTCCCTTTCATCAACATTACCCCCTCATAAGATCACTCATTCATTTGATAAAACATTTCCTAAGTAAAATTCTATTTTACTTAGGGAAATTGAAACAAATCCCCATAAAAACCTCTTTCGTAACTTTAGCCTAAGTAATATGTTATATGATGAAATATTTTCAAAAAACATTGGACTTAGCACTTTTCATTCATTTGGTCATATTAACCACTAATTTTTTATTATATAATTACCAAATAAAACAAAATACCCACACCCGTATTATATTACTATACAAAACCACAAATTATTATATATCATGCCCCTTGGTTAAATATATCCATAAAACAAATAAATAAACGAAATTAATTAACTAATCTGTATTTAATTAAGAACCCAATCCCGCCACCATTTAATGAGGATTAATTATGTCATTTTCACTAATTAATAACTCAATAAACCAATCAAATTAACCCCGACACGATTAATTTCCTTTAATTTACATTGGGCCCACGCTCTGTACCCGCCAATCACTTCATCTCCCCGACCACCGTCAAATCGGATCCCACAGATCCGACGGTCATCGCGCATATCACACGAGCCTCTGTGGTCTACTTTTAGTGCGCGATTGTGAGTGGTTTCGTGTATACACCCATGCTACATGTCAAGCAGCGTATGGAATCACGCGGTCCCTCCCAAATACCACTTACCCTCCAAACATGATGCAATGAAACCCGCTTACCGCCTCTCGCTAACAACAAAACGTCCAATTGCCCCTCCGTTGACGCCACCTGTCCATGTCGCGAACCCACCAAAAGCTCTGACTTTGCATAAAAACAAAGTTAAAACTATTTTCCGTCCTTATTCTGAAAACCCATGCATGCAACTAGAATGTGAAGTCGACCAGCTCGTACTCCAACCGTTAGCCATCCTAAAATTTGCAGTTTGACGCTGCTTTAGTCCACTATTGGCACCCAGTGAACCTGAACTCCATTACAAGTCACTCAAATATAGGTATTTACCAGTTTCCTTCCAGAAACCCTGTAAATACTTAATTTCCTCTGTGATTACATTGAAAACCCCAAAATTCATTGTAATTCAGTTGTGGAAATTAAAATCAAAGACAACCAGGACCCTTTGTATTCACCAACTTTAGTGAAAAACCCCATTTCCATCTCTGAATCCATAAGAACCAGAAATGGAAACCCCCGTGGGCCTCAATGTACCTCCTATCCTACTTCTCATAGAGATTTGGATTATTTGCCCTTAGCAGATAAAGATTTTTAAATAAAATACCTTGAAACTGATAATAACTCCTTGAAAGTATTTTGTCAATCCCGAGACAATTACATGAATGGCTCTGATACCGTAGGACTTTGGGAATCAAATCTCCCAAGGTATATACTCCTTTTTGTGCACATTTTCCCTGACATTATCTATCAATGTCAAGCCAATTATAACCCCACCCTCTGAGAAATAATGTCCCTCAATCAAACTGTTCTCCTCACAATTACTGCAGACTCAATCAATGAAATGCTACAGTTTCAGCTTGGTCAAAAAATCAACCCCATTTCCCTTGGAGAATTGCTTGAAAAGTCCACCAAAATGTCTAGTTCTGAACTCAACTGCCTTTGCCATACTTTCAGAAAAGGATCACATACCTAAAAGTTCTCCTCGCTATCTAACATGTTTTTTCACTAAGATAGGAAAAAACATTGTTAATATGATTGCTGCTATAATGGGTTTCAATACTAGTGAGTTTGTTGATGAATTGACCCCAGTTTTCATGTCCATTTTTACCCCTGGTCAACCTCCTGTTGTCAAATACAACTATGCTGCTTTCATTGCTGAGAAAATCCATGACCAGTTCATGAGACTAGAAAATGATAAGGTATTCAAGTATTCTACATTCATATATCACCTTTTCCTTTATTATCAGTCTGACAAGTTCCCATTCTCTGTGAATGAGCTTGATACTAGAGGTAATCATATATCAGTCATTTTTTGGACTTCCATCTTCCACTACTCATATACTTGTCCCTATTCATACAATGAATTAATTGACCAGTTTGTCAAACCTGTGACCACCATGCTGACTAGAAATCCTCCTCCTAGGATTAGTGATGAGATCAAGAAAATTTTGCAATTGTCAAAGCAGTACAAGATAGGTGACTAGTACTTGTATTAGAATCACACTAAGATTCGAATCTATGGTTGTGAACTCCCTCCTTTCAAGTTGCCTAACTATGTCCCTATAAGATTGTTCACCTTAGAATATTACAGGCAAATGTTAAACTCTGACCAAATTCATTTCACCAAGGTGAAGAAGAAAGCCCAATTAAGGATCAAAGATCACTTAGGCCCATTTGTATGCAACAATAGAGAGGCAGGGAAAAGACCAGAATAAATCATAGAAACAATAGTGAAACTCAAGAAAATATTTGCTTGGAGATATGATCCATAAGGTTTCATTTGTGATAGGAGAATGAAACATAAGCTGTCACCATATATCCATCACAGAATCCCTAAGATAGAATAGTTTTCTAATATGGATGAATGGAAGGAAGGAACTCTAGTTGAAATGGATAGTGATCAAGTTGAGGTAGAAAATGTGATGAAAGACTTAGAAAAGAGACTTGACCTAGAGTCTTTTGAATAGGTACCAGTTGAATCTACTCAAAGGCCAACATTAGTGCCTAGTGCCTCTATAACAGAGACTTCTCAAAGGCATACACAAGAAACTAGTGCTCCCCCAACAGAACCACCACAGGAACAAAACCAGGGAACAGGTATTCTAGCATCAGGTTACCCACAAACATTAGAACAACCAGGGATCTCAGAGTAGCCTGAAATCTCTGAAGAACAAGCTCCACCACAGCCTCATCCATCTCAGGTTAATATGGGAAATCCCCCAGTTGGCAAACTCCTCTAAATGAGGAAAAGAACTTGAAAAGAGACAGGGAAGTAGCTACCCCTGCCAGTGGTCCTCCAGACCAGCCTGGTACTAAAAGGTATAGGCTAAATCCATATTCAGAGGAAGAATTCTTTGAGGAAACAATAGGGAGTTTGAGAAAAGAAGTTGGAGACAGCCTACATACATTTCCAATAGGTGGGACACCTTCCAGCTCACAAAGACAAGAGCTGGAAAGACAACAGAGTGTAGAAGTTTCATCTTTTAGATCTTCATCTAAGAAGATCATAGACATAAAAGGAAAGTTCAAGGAAATAAAGACCAAGAATGAGAACCTAAAGGCCCAAGCCTATGCTCAATACTTGAAGATGGCCCCAACAAATCAAACTATATTGATGTCAGCTTATGATATCAAAGAAGGCAAAATGCAAATGAGCTTTCTAAAGCCCACAGTACAGTAGCCCGAGTCATTTGTAGACTACCTCAAGACTGATTTTAAGGTCTTAGCTAAAGACATCCACCCCATAGATCAGATAGAACTGCACAAACAAACAAGGGAGATGGTTTATTCTACATTGACTAGCAAGGCAATGATGGCACAAAGGTTGCAAAATTCACTGAGCAACACTACTACCCAATTGCAACTAGAAAATGCCTCCTCCTAGGAAAAAGACAACAGGATCAAACATTAGAAGAATTGATTATTGAGTTGGTCCATAACCCAAAGGATATCAAAGCTACAGAGAGCCTAATAAAGAAAAAGAATGAAAATATAGTTGCACTAAGAAAGCAGTTCAAATTGCCACCACTAATGCACCCTCAGACTGCTGAAGTGATTGAGAAGAAAAATGAAGAATAGCTTAGGGACCTGGTCCTTAAGCTAAGTGAGCAACTAAAAGAGACAGAGCAGGAATTGGAGAAAACACTACAGTCAAGGCATAGGTACATCACAAGTAGGAGCACCAACACAGAGTATAGAAGAGTTGATAAAGTCCATGGAGGAAATGAAACTCCAAGTCACAGAACTGCAGAAAGTAAAAGAGAAATTCATTACTTTGGAGTAGAAATATGATGTATCAAAGTTTAATTTTGCAGAAGAGATGAGGAAAAATAAAGGTTTGACCCAGCAGATTAAAGCACTGGAGAAAGACCTTACATTTGAAAAACCTTTGACAGACATTAGGAAGATATTGTGGACCAATATCATTGATTCCATCAATGATATTTTCTCATCAATTCAAATCATTTTTGAACAAATTGATTTGGTCAAACCTGCTCTTGTAGAAGTTCAAAGGACCAGAGAAGAACTAGGAGGAAAGCCTGAAGAAGCCAATAGATTAATCAACTTTCTAAACAATAGAAACAGGCAACAATTGAAAAAATTAGAAATAGAGGATAGGACTTCTACCATCCTTGAAATAAAAATAGTATTGACCAAGAGAAATCTGATGCAAGGTTTGGAAAGAAGATGTCAAAGTATGCAAGAAGACATAGATGAGTTCATGAGGAATTTTGACATCTTACGAAGTAAAGGACTCCCAAGTCCTTCAGTCATAAATGATAAGCTTATGGTTCAGGATGATTATGTCAACAAATTACATCAGCAAGCTAACAGTCAGGCCAGTTCATCTACAATCAAGGCATTGCCCACAGGGAAAGTTCTCTATGATGGCTTAAAGAACCTTTTTGACATTGAACATGAGATGAAGCACCTATTCCCAATGCAATCCAATTTTGTGAAATATACTGAAATAGATGAAATCTACAGGAAGTTGAAAAGGATGAGTATACCAAAAGATGATTGGTGGAATACCATGACAGACATCCTATGATTTACCATGGTAAAAAATGAAGTAAATCGAAGTATTTACCATAGACAATTTTGGTAAAAAAAGGATGAATGATGATAAAACAAGTAAAGAGTATTAGTCACAGGTAAAAGAGTATCAGTGAAAAACTAAAATCAATCATCTACCACAAAATTATGAGCAAGACAGCAAGATGCACTTTCATAGGACCTGCCTCCAGCTCCTTAAACAAAAACAGGGACACCAACAATTAGTTCACATTCGGTTTCTACATTCGAGACCATCTGTCTCTATATTCACGAAAAAGATATTTAATTTTCCTAGAATGTATCTCTCTTAGTTAGGAGATATTTTGATGTAATTTTTGTATAAATGCTTCCTCATTCAAAGTATTGAGGGTGGATTCTTAGAAATTTCTATAGACAATTTACTTTTGGAATTAAAGTGTTGTTGAACAATTTTTGTATGGCTTGTTGGACAAAGTGATAAAGCAAAGGACTTTTATAGGATACCTGTGGCAAATGAGAAAAACCGTTTTTCTGGTTTTAATAAATATTCATATGTGTTTCATATCTGAATGATAAACAAAAAGTTATATTTCAGAAAGAACTTTATTGCATTCTGTCTTTAAAATCATTTATTTTCTTAATGTTTCTTCTAAGCTATTATAGGTAGGGAATTCTTAATTGCTCCTTGCTTTCATAGTTTATCACTATGATCATTTAACAAAGAATACTTAATTTCTTTTTGTTAATGAACACCCCTTTTTCATCATCTTGGACCTTGTTGAAGGATTCTTAATTGCCCTTCATCCTTGTTCAAAATCATTTCATCCATTTCAAGCTATCATTTGTCTTTTGTTTAGCTATCTTGCCCTGTGAAGCTTTCCTTTGTTAGTTCAACCTAATTCAGCTAAGCCAGCATTCAGTTGACTCCATAGCCCAATGGCCTAAAATACTTTGTTCTATCCATCTGCTCCTGAATTCCACCACCAAGCAAAATCAAAACCCCCAAGCTTTCATAACTAGCCTAATATCCCATAAAACAAAGCTAAATCATAAAGAGAGAGGCCTCTCTGAGTACATATTGGCTAGATTCTATACTTAAAAGTTGGTTTGTGGTTACCTCAGACCCCTTTCCTTCTTCTAACAACTTCAAGGAAAATCTGAAAGATAACAGCGGGGCACCTCTACAAGATGGGAAACGATGAGATATTGCGAAGATACATACCTAAATTTCAACAAGGTCAGATCCTCATGGAAGCACATGGGGGCACTACAGGAGGACAATATGTAGGACACACGACTGCATATAAGATTCTTTGCGCAGGGTTATGGTAGCCGACCCTGCACCAGGATTCAAAAGTACACTGTAAGGCTTATGATATATGTCAAAGGATGGGGAAACCATCATGAAGGGACAAGATGCCACTAAATCCCCAAATGACACTACAACCATTTGAGAAATAGGCAATCAACTTTGTGGGCCCGATCAAACCTCAGGGAAAGACGGGTGCACACTACATCATCACCGTGATAGAGTACCTGACACGATGGGTGGAAGCACAGCCAGTCAAGGACTGCACAGCCACCACAACTATAAAGTTTTTGTTCAGAAACGTGTTGACACGATTTGGCTGTCCAAAAATCTTCATGAGCGATCACGGAACACATTTCTTGAATGAAACCATTAGCGCACTCACAGAAGAGTTCTAGGTGTATCATCAGAAAATTACACCGTACCACCCACATGCCAATGGCACAGTAGAGGCATTCAATAAAATACTAGAGACTGCACTGACCAAAGTATGTAACGCGTAGTAGAACGACTGGGACCTACACGTCCCTGCTGCATTAAGGGCGTACATGACAATGTGCAAGAAATTGACGGGACAGACACCCTTTTGGTTGGTCTATGGTACAGAAGCTATCATGTCGATGGAATACATTGTACCTAGTCTATAAATAGTAGCACTCACAGGCATGACGAACTGCAAAGCTCTGGAAGAAAGGCTAGCGCAATTAGAAGAACTCGAGGAAGAATGGTTTTTGGATGGATTTCATCAACAAGAACAAAAGTAACGTGAAAAGGCCTCACACGACCTCCATATCAAGTTATGCACCTTCAAGGTAAACGACTTAGTGCTACTATATAACAATAAGTTTGAAAATTTTCCAGGAAAATTCAGAATGCATTGGCTGGGATCATACGTGGTAAAGGAGATCATAGATGGAGGAGTGGTCTAGCTAGTCAAACTCAATGGAGAACCCTTCCCAGGAAAAGTAAACGGCAGTCACCTGAAGCCCTACATGGGTGGGCCGACTATTTGACTGACTAACCAAAGCACAATCTTCACGACCGGAGGAGCCAGACAAAGGCGCGCAACTATTAACACACGCACTAGAAGCTGGTAGCAAAGAAAGGACACGATTCAAACGCGGAGGATTCGGAAGCACGAATGCAGCAAGTCCAGCAAACCATAGAATAGTGCACCGAGGGCCTCTGAGTAGTATGGGAACAGTTGGAGGGGCTCTGTGCCAATATCACTGCACCAATAGAGTGACTCAAGATGAGTCATGATGATTTTTTTGGGGGCTTGTTGGGCATGGAATCCCCCCACAGCAAGTTTTGGGGCTCAAAGCCCAAGTTTTGGTCAAAGGTTTTGTAAGACTCCTTGAATTGCAGGCACAGAGTATGAAGTAGAGATTAAGTCATAGGCCTGTCCACCCTAAAGCAATGTAATGTAATGCAAAGTCATGTCGGCCTAGCCATGGTCCACAGACCATGAGATTGTATAAATAGAGTGAGGCTCTAAGTTGAAAAGATAGCGGATAGTAGAGTGAGTAGTGAAGGAATGGTTCGAGCTTAGAGTAGGATTCTAAGTGTATTGGGTCATAGTAGTAGGAAGAGGCTATGCAACTGAGTGCACAGAGGCCTAGTAGAATCCACAGCTAAGTGTACGGACCCCTGCAGCTGAGTGCGCAGGGCAGTGTCGAGTCTGTAATCAGGATTGAAGATTAATAAAGAGAAGTTGATTCTTATTTCTGGGTATTTGTTGTGCATTATCTTCTTTATGTTTATATTAGTTTATGTATCGCATGCACTGATATGATTACTGAATATGTTGTAATAACCATTAATCTTACACACACAAGTTAACTAATCAGTTAATTAGCAAGGAACTTGGGTATTATATGGGTTGCGCCTCAAGTAGGGCTGCGGAAATAGTAGCACGAGTTGTGAAGGAATAGCAAGTGCGTGTAGCGATGGGTCGGACCGCGGACCTCCAAAAGTCCATCATACATCCCCAGGGTGCAGAAACCTAGTTCTAGCACGCTCCCATACTACTTCGGGTGAGACCTCAGTTCACTCTCTGTGGACTGTTGTCGAAAGGGCTAGTAGTACCAGGATTTTCTTGGCTAAATCACCTGTGAACCTAGGTCAGACCCATAGAAGCCAACATAGTGCATCCTGAATTTCCTTGGAAATTTATCAAACTTGTTTTCATATAATAAAACCAGGTCATTTACCTCAAAGGAGCACAACTTAATGTGTCAATCATGCCATGCTTTTTTGCGCTGCATTTGGACTTGTTGGTGAAATCCAGCTATGAATCTTTCTTCCTTAAGCTCAACACACTGCGCAAGCCTCTCTTCTAGGTCTTCACGATCTGCCATACCCATGAGTGCCGCTATGCGCAGACTAGGAACAATGTATTCCATGGGCATCATTGCCTCAACACCATATACAAGCCTAAAGGGTGTCTGTCCAGTCAACTTTTTGCATGCCATTTGATCAGCCCATAGTACTGCGAGTATACGTAGGTCCCAATCACTTCATTGAGCATTGCAAACCTTGGTCAGCACATTCTCCAGTACCTTATTGAATGCTTCTACTATCCCATTAGCCTGTGGGTGATAAGGCGTGCTTTTCTGGTGATATACCTAAAATTCCTTCGTCAGTGCATTGATCGTTTTGTTTAGGAAGTGCGTACCACAGTCACTCATCAAAATCTTTGGACACCCAAATCATGTCAATACATATTCAAAGAGAAACTTTGCAATGGTTACGCCAGTGCAGTCCTTCACAGGCTGTGCCTTCACCCATCGAGTCAAATACTCAGTTGTGGTGATAATGTACTGCGCACCCATCTTCTTTCCTTGAGGTTGAATGGGTCCCACAAAATCTATCACCCATTTCTCAAAAGGTTGTAGCGTCATCTGTGGGTTTAGAGGTAGCTCATCCCTTCACAATGGCCTGCCAGTCCTTTGACACACATCGCACGCCCTGTAGTAGGCTTTGAAATCCTGATGGAGGGTTGGCCTCCACAACCCTGCATGCATAATCTTCTCTGTGGTCGCCCTTCCTGCATAGTGCCCTCCCGTAGTGCCCCCATGAGCATCTGCAAAGATATTGCTTCTTTCAAACTCCGGTACATATCGTCGCAATACTTCATCAGACCCCATTTTGTACAAATGTCCGGTAATGATAGAAACGTCTATCGCACGCACCACTAACTCCTTTTTCTGCTGGACGGTGTAGCCTTCTGGGGCAATTCTTTTCATTAGGAAGTGTATGATGTCTTCAAAGTTACCATCTGTGATGCACACTGCAAAGAGCTGTGTGTCAAGAAATCCCTCCTCCAAATTAGTGGGCTCTTCCCCCATTTCGAAGCATGATAGATGTTCTGGTCCCGTGTTTAGTCATCCAGGCTTCATAATAACTTCAAGATCATACTGCTAGAATAATAATAACCACCTACAGATTCTTCCACCCCAACACAGGCTTGTTGACCAGGTATTTCAACGCAGAATGATCTGTATACATCTTAAAATTTCCACCCAGAAAATAGTCTCTAAACTTTTGGAGCACATATACCATGGCTAGTCCTTCGCGCTCAGTGGTGGAATACTTATTCTGAGCCTTGGATAACCTCCTACTTACGAACACTATAGGATGGTCCAATTCTCCTCCACTAGCCTATGTCAGCATTGCTCCGAGGGCTATACATGACACATCTACATGTACATGAAACTCCTTCCAATCTGGGAAGACTAAAATCGGTGTGGTGACCATTTTTCCCTTCAGCACATCTAATATTTTCTAACAGTCCTCATTCCAACAGAACGTGACATCATTTTTCAATAGCTTCTCCATAGGTGCAGTGATCTGGGCATAGTCCTTGATAAACTTCTTGTAGTACCCAGTATGTCCCAAGGTTGCATGCAGCTATTTCACACTCCTCGACACCTACAAGTTAAGTATCATAGTGATCATCACGGGATCTACCATCAACCCCTGTCTGCATACCACATGACCTAGAAAAGTCCCAAAAGGGACACAAAATAGACATTTCTTCAGATTGAGCACAATTTGGTACCTTCAACAGGTGTCTAGCATTAAAAGCAAACTATCCACATGGCATTTTACCAACCCAAACACAGTCCAGTCATCAAAGTACACCTCTAGAAACTTATGAACGAAGTCTTTGAATGCACCAATGATTACATGCAAAAAAATTGTAGGCACATTCTTTAATCCGAAAGGCATGAAAGTGTACTGAAAACATCCCCATTTAGTCATGAAGGTCGTCTTGCTTCTATTTTCAGGTGAGATTTTGATCTGATGGTACCCAGAGAACCCATCAATGAAGGAGTACACTTCCTGGCCACCTACATTATCTAATACCTCATCAGTGAATGGAGTCAGGAAATGATCACGCACGCAAGTGTCATCCAACTTCCTGAGATCTACGCATATCCTTATTTCATCCTTCTGCTTCTTTTCCTCTACCATAATTGGCCTTACCCAATCAGATTCTTCTATGGGCTCAATGATGCGTACCGCGAGCATCTTATCTAACTCTAAGTGGACCTTCTCCTTATACTTCGGATTGAGACAGTAAGGTCTCTTCTTAACTGGCTTTGCATCGTGTTTTAACGTGATCTACATAACACCCAGATCTCCTATTAGCCCCTTTAACTCTGTAAACTTGGTAGGGAACAAATCCTAGTATTCGTGAAGTAATTCGATGACCTTATCTACCGTTGCATCATCCCAGTAATTTCCAATCTTCGCGAATTTGGGCTCTACCTCTGTACCAATATTTATCTGTTTAGTCTTCAGCGGTGCGGTTATATCAGGATTCTCGATCGACGGTCCATCAACCTCACGGTGACCCTCGGTTTCATCAATATTAATGTTTCATGGGTCCTCATCTTCTTCTTCAGTAGTCATGTTATAGGATTCTAGTGCGTAGCTCAGCTGAGTAGTCTAATCGAGTTGAATCAGATCTAAAGGATCCTATGGTATCTTAAAGATCACTGCTTTAACTTCTTGTAGCGCTTCGTCAATATAGTCAAACCCATCTTCGAAGTTGAACGTCATTATGAACCCTTCACGTAGAATATCCCATTCTCCTGTGCCATGGCATAGCTCTATCTCCAAGTACTAGTTCATCGGGATGACATCTAGGGAGTGACAAAACGAGTGCACCCATTTAGGTTGGGGCTTCGCTCCATAGGCCTTAGCCCATTTGGCCAAGTGTGTGTACGGATCATCCTTCCCATCATAGTTGTCTATCACTCGTACCTTTGGCTTCCCAAAGTGCATTCTCATCATCCTCCTACACTAGCGCCAATCATCAAAACTACCCTTTTGCGTACCCCACCATCTCACGGACGTAGCATGCAGGGCCCAGTCCAAAGCCTGGAAGCGCTGCTTCTCTAGTACTTCCCTCTCAAATGCATCCAAAAACACATCCACATAATTCAAGCCATCATACACTACAAGAAAAAAGGACAATGGTGAGGGACGAAAAATGTCACCATAAGCTCATTGGTGAAGGTCAAAAGAGATTTTGTCACCAAAACCAGAATGTCACCAAAGGTGGCATCGCCCAAAGTATAAGTGTTATGGTGACATTCAAGGTCTGTCACGAATGTTGATTATAATGATGGTTAGTGACTGTCACCATTTCATATGAACAACAATGATTTATTGTGATGGATCTTTAATGGCTATCACTATTGGTGCATATATATGGTGTCGTTCATTGACCGTCACCAAAAGACACATTACCATAAGTATAGGTGTTGTGGTGATATTCAAGGTCCATCACAAATAATGACTATAATGACAGATAGCGACCGTCACCATTTCGTATTAACAACAAAGATTTATGGTTACAGACCTTTGAGGGTCATCACTATTGATGTGTATATATGGTGGCATTCGTTGATCATCACCATTTCATATCTTTTGTGACGATCGAAAAATGTCACCAAAGCTCATTGGTGATGGTCAAAAGAGCCTATGTCACCAAAAATTGATTGTCTCCATTCCATATGGATGTCAAGGTATGATGGAATTGAACCACCAACCTCTTACTTGTAAAGAAGGTGCTCTTCCGTTGAGCTAGCACCATTTAAAAAATTATACTTTTAAAAATTAGACCTTGAAACTTCATAAATTGTAAATTCTACAATTTTTAATAAATTAAAGTCTCAGCAATATTTTACTAAACAATAAAAGTATCATCGAAGTTGCAGGCCCCTACCTAATGGTTACTGAAGTTATGAAAAGTGTGTGGAGGGAAAAGTAGTTATGTATAAGAGAATCAATATGTTCAGTTAAATACTGAATTAGAAGTGAAACTCTGAAAACATTTATAACCTATAAATGACCTATAACTAACAAATGTACCAAATATTGCAAACTAAATGTCATAAGTGGATAGAATATGGAAGAAGAGGAGGCAGGGACTTGGAAACCTTGTACATCTTGGCATGCCTTAGCACTTTGCACATCTTAGCTTGTTTGACATGTCTTCGTACTATCTGGCACATGTTAGCATGCCCTAGCATTCCCTAACACACCTTGGCAGTCATGACCTCACAACTAGCATTACATTTTTCCATGACTTGGGAACCTTACATTCACTAGAACACCTTGGCATTCCCTAGTTGTCATTCCCTCTATTATCCTCCACAATGTCCCAGGATGATGAGGAGATCGATGGAGGTAACCACATACCAAGAATTTAGTTTGGTAGCTAGCCCTACCAAACTAGAGAGGGCTCTCTCTATGAAATCATAGCCAAGAGATGACTGGAATGTAAAGGATTTTAGGCTATATAGTTAGGCTCAGGTGGGTTTTTGGAAAATTTAAAGACTTGGAACTCTCTCCATCGATGTCTTGTCTGGCGGGGACTTTTGCCAAGGAGGTAGGGACTTGGAACTCTGTCTAGGATAAAGCAAATAACATGCATGACAAAAGCTTCTTAGAATAGAGTACCTCTTACCTAGAAGAGCGTCCCCTGCTCAAAACATAGAACCCTTCTCTACTATGCACTTTTCTTAAAGATAAATCTATGCATAAAATAGTACTAAGAAAGACACCTAAATTAAGAAAAGTGAGCATCTAATTCAAACTATCAAAGTATACTAAATATGGATCTATATAAGTTTGGGAAACACTAGACAAGCATTCTTGCATACAACAACCATAAGATGCCTAAAATCTATGTGCTTCTTTCATCGTTTCTATACCCTCACAATAAAATTGGAATCTGTAGCATGTACCCCAAGGCTATATGCATCTGCTAAAGGTGTAGATTGAAAGGATATGCTAAGATGAAGTACTATTGAAGGAGAAACACCTTCACAACAACAGATAAAGTCTACTATGAATTCAACCCATTTTCACACAGACTAAGGCTGCTATTGGGTACACTTCTCCACTGAATGGAAACTGCAACGTATTGTAGTGCTGCTGAAGAAAAACCACCTTTAGTGCAAAACGGATAAAACTCTAATAGATATTGTAATTGTTGCCTCAGTTGTAGATGATGTCATCAATATAGGTAACAACTTTGATAATTGAAAAACCAAAAGGTGAGCTACATAAATGATTTGAAATGACAGATTTGGGAATACTTTATTATTGTTTAGGAGTGTTAGTATAAAAAATGCAAGGTAACCTATTGTGCCTTTATGTCACAGGCCAAGGATGAGAAGAAATACATAAAATATTAAATAGCATGGTATATGTCAATTGCAAGTTCTTTTGAAATGGGAATGGAATTATCCTTGATCAGGTTCTAATCTAGTGGGTATAACTTTAAATAAAAAAATTGATAGTTATGGGGATGGAATTGTCTCACAATTCATGAAAAGTCCCAAATTTATTCACTAGAAAGAGGAACAAACATCTTTGCAATACATTCAAGCTCCCTTTAGAGATATGGAGGAATTCAAAAAATTTGGAAGTGTCAGTAATTCTATAGGTCAAGTTCATCTCCCTGGAGAAAATTTTCAGTTTCAAATATAGGAGAGTGGTTAAAATGCTGGTAGAAACTGATCTTCATGAAAATACTGAGATTGCATGGAGATACTGAGATTTCCCAAGGAAAATGGATTTTAAACTAGAAGTTGGAATTTTGAATAGTTCCCATTTCATTGGTTTGGCTCTCATATAATTCTGTGGGAAGATTGGTGTCTACAAATTCTAATTTGGAGGCCAATTTGAAGTCTGGACAAAGTAGAAGAAAAAGGGTAGGAAAATCTCAAGACCGATGATTCAAATGTTGTTCCAACTTCTAGCTTTGGAAGGTGATAAGTGCTAGTCTGAGGCATGTGGTCCTGTTGTGGCCACCAACAACCCCCCTTCTTATTTAGTGTTATTACTAATACTAAACAAGTGGGGACCCTTAGTCAAAAAATTTAAAAAATGAATTAGTGCTTGTATTTCCTTTTTAATAAAACTTGCCATCATAAACTTAGGAAAGTATCCTTGAAAAAATCTAAAAAGCTTAAGTACCATGATGAGGTAAGATAAAATCGCTCCTTAAGAAATATTGCATCGCAAAAGGAACAATAGGATACTCCCTTACAAGCCGAATTCTGAGATTGCGAGATCGCGATGCAAGACTACATATTAAAAAATATATATCGCATCGCATGCATCAAAAACCGCTTACGCTGAAAAATCTTAAACACCGATGTGCGATGGCACATATTGCAAAATCGCATCTCGCAGAAAACACTTTAACAAAAAATTGTCATATGTCATGCTCTTGCGATATTGCGATATTGCGATAGAATGAAAGAGCGATATTGCGATAGAATGGCGGAACGATATCATGAAAATGAGAGACAGTGATCTGCGATATTGCGAAGCAAATCGCAAAATCGCTTCATCGCGAATCTTTCAGGCTCATTATTCGAGAAAACTTTTTCCATGAACCGAGACCTAGTTATGCACTTTAATGCTAATTAATGAGTTAGTTGCCAGTTGTTAATGAAATATGGTTTTGTGCTTATCATAGAGCTAGTTCACGTAAGGTGGTATAATTTTTGTGTCTTCAACATTTAAAGCTTTCCCGTCACCTTTCCTTATCATTACTCTCACCTCACTTGTAAATTACAGGAACAAAGAACAAAGAACTATACAAAGCAGTACACAGGATATCATGGAGAAGAAAGGCAAAGCTCTGAGCTCTGAAGACAAAGAAATGACACCGCTATATACATACACTGCTTGTAACAGAGATGCTGGTATCATGACTTGGGAAGGCATATATAATTTACTTGAAGAAGAAAATCCCAAGGTGATGGAGGTTATGGCTACTACTGGTTCGCAAGGCTCTTCCGAAGCATCAATTGCAGATTTAGCTTGTTCATTCTTGCACTGGATAGTGGAAAGGCCCAAAATTCTCCCCTCCACAGATATGGTTAAATGGATACTAGATAGCGTGGACATTAAAAACAGACAATGTAAGACTCTGGGCCAAGAACTTACAGAATTACTATTTTCACAAAATTTTAGCTTTACATCCACTAAAAGAAAGCACACAAGAGGCGAAAATCGCACCAAGGAAGACAGGATCAAGAAACGGAGGTAGTTTCTGATGCGCGATTAGCTGGTTAAAACTTCTTGAAATGGAAAGCCTCTAATTGCTCAGTTACCTGTAAGCCCAAAAATTCGGAAAAAGAACGCTAGAGGTAAAAAAGTAAAACTTGAATCGTAAAACCAGTAGTAATTCTCTAAAATATCTTCAATATGGTATGTACATATGTACAACAATTGCAAGCAGACTAGAGACAGAAGGCTCAAGAAAAGGAAAAATCAATCAAAAGATTAACTAAGTTGAATTGGGATGCTTACTGGGCATATTTGGTAAAACCACACAGCCAATGTATGACCCTCAAATGCATCATCAATTCTGCTGAAAAGATGGTGCCAGCTCTTGCTGATTCCATTTTCACAGGATAGTTAAAGGCTAAAGTTGGCCAGCCGACTCTTCTCAAGCATACGCTGAATGCTTGCAATTTTAAGGAGCAGATACAGAAATAGTTAGATGATAGTTTTAGATTTACTTTTAGAAATAGTTTTTACTTTATTTTTGCCTAGAAAAAGGACGATCGTTTAAACCGTATCCTACATTTTGTAATAAGTTATTTTTAGATTTAGTTAGTAGTATTTAAACCCTTCTCATGAATTTAGAGAAGGGTCTAGAAATTTATCAAAAACTTGTCCTCAGAACATCCACTTTTGCACCCTCCGAGGAGGTTTTGATGAATGAATGGAACAAGATTTATTGATTTTTGCATTTAATATATGCTACTGATGTTGCACTTTTGTACTCTTAGTGGATGTTGGATTAAGAAGAGATAAATCATTATCGCTTGAAGCTCATGAGTAGAACTAGTTATAAATGGTACTTTTATCTCTTAACTATTTCTGCCTCTGTGTTAAAGTGATATTCATGTTCATTTTTTTATACATTAATGCGTGAATGCCTGAGTTATCATTTGGCACTTTTGTACAGTGATAGCTATTTATTTATGCTTAATGTATGAGTAGCTTATTATGCAATATGTTTTTCACAATTGTTTCGTCTAACTTCTTATACGAAGTGCTTTATCTATATTGAATTCTTTTCTCATAATAGTTGAATGATCTTTATTACCAATTGTTATTTGAAATCTTTTTAGATCA
>APFE030863870.1:43997-55859 GCA_000404065.3 Pinus taeda | reverse complement strand
AGATCACATAACAGAAGGATTACACCCCGGGTTAGTGTAGATTTAGATATTTCTGTTTATTAGAATACAATTGCTTATCATTAGATTAGAGTTAGAATTAGAGCATCTCACTTAGGAACTTTTAGGAAAGAAATATCAATCCTTCACGCACACACATAAATTGGGAAACTGGTCCCATATCCCCAATCGGACCAACTATACCAAATGGAAAAGGAGCTGCCAACCAAGGTCTGGACCGGGTGGGTATCCCCCTTGTTGTAGACCCGATTTTTTGGGCTTCAACATATTTGGCACTAGAAGGAGGGCCTCGAATTGTGAATGGAAAGCAATTCTAAATCTAAATACCATTTTGAGAGTAAATTTCCCTCACCATCTCCCCCGACTTCTCCATTGCATTTAGAATCTTTAAATCTAGAGCCAGAAGTCGTAAGAACAACAGTCGTTGCTACAAACCCTGACATTTCAGAACAATCTACTATTGAACCTCCTAAATTTGAATCTCTGATTCACAAACTTCAGCGATTTTCAATTTCTCTTCAAAGATATTATAAATCACAAGGCCGTGTGACTTCGCAATAGAACCATGCTCATCCTCTTACCAAATTGAAGAGTGAAAAGTTTAGCGTTCATCCAACTGAATTACCTCTACCCACAAGGAAGAGAGTAAGGAAATTACCTAAAGGGTCCGATAGTGAGACTCTTTCATCATCATCATCCATCTCATCTTCTCCACCGCGAAGTCAACCATCCACTCCTCCACTTCAGATCATTGTCCATCAGTCCACCGGTACTTCCACATCTCCTTCTCAATCATCTGGAGTCGCAATATCCTCATCTTCTCAATCACAGGGATCATTTTCTGCACTTTCCTTTGTTAGTAGTTCAGTGATGGCCCAATCTCCATGGAATAACCCAGGGGCAGTCTTAATGCTTGCACCCTTGAGTCAGCTACCAGCCCATCCTGAAAAATGGCTACCTAAGTTTAATCCTGAAGCAAGCATGCTAGTGGAGGAACATATAAATAACTTTATGCTATCCATTAATCTCAATGGAGTTACCAACGAAGATGTTGTCATTCAACTTTTTCCTTATACTCTTCAAGGAACAGCCGGATCATGGTATTTTTCATTACCATCTGGATCTATCACTAGTTGGGATATCTTCCAAGAACAATTCCTTATTAAGTTTGGTGATGATAGGTCTACGGCAACATTGATCAACGACCTGTCTAACCTTAGGGCCGAGTCAAAATAACCTATCAAAGATTTCAATTCACGTTTCAATAAATTGTTAAACAAAATTCCTACTGCTTCCAAGCCTAGCGAAGAAGTGCGAAGTGAATGGTACATCACTACTTTACCATCAAACATAGCAATCTTTGTTGACAGGGCTAAAAAAACAACTTTAGTAGAAAATATGAAAGAAGCAATAGTAGTAGAGAAACTTATTATTGCCCTAGAAAAGAAAAATGCGATAGAAGAACGAAAATCCAAGAAGGTTACTTTCAAGGAAGATCCCAAGAAAAAGCAATCGAAAGATCCATTTGATTTAGAAGGATTGCAAAACGTTTTGAAGACCATGTCTAACGAAATGGTTGACATTAAGAAACAAGTGGCAGAAACTTCTTCTAAAAATCCATACAAACCTTTTAAAAGAAACCCGTGAACTGATTCAAAGCCCCCAAATGCTATTACAAGTGTTGAATCAGAAGAAGAAGAAGAGGAAATCGCTACTGAAGAACATACCGACGAAGAAGAAGTTGTAGAGGTACAAGGTATGTTGGATTTCATCCTCCCAGATGAAAAGGATCAAGAGGCATCCTCGGTTAGCACTAGAAGTAGAAATCAACTTGATCCTCCTCAACCTACCCCTAAGCCAAAGAGCACAAGCTCGACGACTAAGGATAAAGTCAAAACCAAGAAAACGACACCTAAAGCGACTCAAACCAGCCCAGTCCAAACAGATTCATCAACTCCATCTAAAACGCTGACCGTTTCGGATGAAATGGAGTATAATATCATACAAGACATGAAAAAGACTAGGGCCAATATCACTTTTTACGAATTGAGCAAGTTAAAGCACCAGCAAAAGATACTCTTGAAAGAGTTACCTGTTGTACCAGTTGCACCTTTGCTCGCCGCTGTAATTTCTCAAGCTTTCCATGACATGGGAAGACCTCCAACTAATGTGATCAATAAAGTTGACCCAAACGACATTGCCTTAATTGGAGGAAGATTGAGATCTCATACTCCCCCATTTCTTCTTACTTATGAAATTCTCAATAAAAATTTGCATAATTTCTTAGTGGATTCTGGAGCTTCATCGAATATTTTACCAAAGTCAATATGTGCAAAATTGAACGTTCAATAGCAAAATTCTATTGTGTGCATAGTTCAGCTAGATTGATCACAAGTCGAAGTGGTTGGCGAATTAAATCAGGTTACCATAAGGTTGTCATCCAACCCAAAGGTATGTCAAGTTATCTACATTCTAATTGCTGATATTCTGGAATTTTATGGCTTAATTCTTAGCAGAGATTGGTTAGAAAAACTTCATGGATACTTTACAACTAACTGGTCACACATGTGGCTCCCTTAAAATGGTAAACCAAATCAAATAAAAGTCGAGCGAGAAAGACATCAGAAATTCATGTTAACAGAACTGGGAGAGAATGAACCAATAACATACAAAAATAACATCATTGGAAACTACTCAGTAGATTCTTTCCTTGGAAATTTTAATGCTCATACGTCACCTTACTTATAACATTCAGTTTTATCTCAAGTAAAAAATTTCTCTCAAATAGATAGTTCTAAATGTATTAATTTTATAGATAGTCCTGTAAATAAATCTTTATTTTGGAAGTTATTTTTTGACGGTTCTAAATCTAACGAAGGAGTAGGAGCAGGATGTGTGTTAATTAGTCCAAAGGGAAATAAAACTATGCTAACTTGTAGACTCGAATTTGATTGCACCAACAATACCGCAGAATATGAGGCTTTAGTCCAAGGGTTATACAAAGCAACCAGATTAGACGTCAAATACCTTCAAGTTTTCGGATATTCTGAAATTGTAATCAGATAGGTACGTAATACTATACATTGTCAGGTCATTTAAAACATTATCAATCTTTAGTTCAAGATATGACTGAACACTTTATAGCATTTAATATTTCGCCAATTCCCAGACTCCAGAATGCTAGTGCAGACCTCTTAGCCAACGTAGCTTCCAAGCTCATTCCTTCAGAATATTTTAGCCCTGATCGATTTTCAATTAAATTAATTTTTAGACCCTCGATTCCTAATAATATTACCAATTGGAGGATTTTCAATGACAATCCTGATATTGTGAGTTTTCTCACATCTGAAGGATCCTACACCAATCAAATAATTGACGAAGACCAACATGACCAACAATTGCAACAAGATTGCACTAATAATGCTATACCTAAGTCAGTAGTCAAGTTAGAATACCTTTATGATTTGAAAGATCGGTTTAAAAGATCTACCAATTCAAAACTCCAAATTTCAAATTTGAACTATGAATTAGTAAATCTAGGAACTGATACCAAACCACAAAATATCAACCTAGGCCTTGGTCTAGCTCCTGAAAAAAAATTAGCATATATTTGTCTCTTGAGACAAGACAAAAATGTCTTTGCTTGGAATTACGATGAACTCAAAACATATGACACCTCCATCATCCAACATACTATTCCAATGATAGACGATGAGAAACCTATCCAACAAAAGTTGAGAAAGATCCATCCCAACCTAGAAGACCAGATCAAATCTGAACTCAATAAGTTATTGAAAGCCAAAATAATTTTTCTTGTTCGACACTCCAAATGGGTTTCCAATATAGTTCTCGTTAGAAAGAAGAACGAAGACATCAGAATCTGTATTGACTTTCGAAATCTTAATAAAGCCTACCAAAAGGATAATTTTCCTTGGCCTCCCATGGAACAAATACTACAGGCAGTCGCAAGATCAGAATTAATGTCATTTTTGGATGGATTCTCAAGGTACAATCAGGTGTTGGTACATCCTGATGATCAATTCAAAACCACATTCAGAACTAAATGGGGCACATACGCATATCAAAAGATGCCCTTTGGTCTGATCAATGCTGGTGCCACGTTTCAGAGAGCTATGGACAACACATTCAAAGGTTTAGTTAACAAATCAGTGGTAATCTATTTAGATGATATAACTGTATATTCCAAGAAATGAAGCAATCACTTTAAAGATTTAAAACAAATCTTCCAATGTTGTCAAAGGTATGGAATTTCACTTAACCCAAAAAAATATTTTCTTGCGTTAAGTGAAGGAAAACTTCTCGGATTCATAGTGTCAAAATCTGGAATTAATATTGATCCTGACAGAATCAAGGAGATTTCTAAAATACCCCTACCTCACAACAAGAAAGCCATGCAATATTTCCTTGGCCAGATTAACTTTGTAAGGAGATTTGTTCCAGATTTTTCAAGAATTGTGTCTACTTTACAAGCAATGATAAAAAAGAACTCAAACTTCAAATGGGGCCAAGACAAATATGAGGCATTCAATCTGATCAAACAAGCAATTGTTAACGCTCCATCTTTAGCAACTCCAAATTTTTCAGAGCCTTTTATTTTATATACATTTGCCTCTGATAAATCATATGCTGCGATACTCACTCAAGCAAATCAAGAAAATGCATAAGCCCCGATTGCTTTCTTCAGTTCAAATTTACAGGGGGCTGAGTTAAATTATTCAGATGTGGAGAAACAAGCTTACACTGTTTTCAAAGCAATTAAATATTTCAGACCCTTTCTACTCAAAACCCATACGAAAATCATAGTACCATTTCCAGTGGTAAGAAATCTTTTAGTACAAAAAGATGTGGGTGAGAAAAGAGCCAATTGGGTTATTGCCTTACAGGAATACGATGTAGAAATCAAACTAGCAAGTATTGTAAAAGGTCAAGGCTTTTGAAAAATGTTGGTTGGAGCATTGCTTATGTCTGAAATTCCATCTGCAGAGATACAAATGTATGAGGTAAGCCTAAACGATGTTGAGTCATTCTACGCTGATATCATTTATTACTTAAAGAATGGATATGCTCCTTCAAGCCTCTATCATACCAAGAAAAGAGCTCTAAGGCTGAAACCCAAACAATAACAACTTGTGAACGATGTTCTTTTTAGAATAAATTATGATTCTGTTCTCCTTAGATGTCATGAGAAATCTGAAGCTGAAAAAGTTTTGCAGGAACTCCATGATGGGTCAGTAGGTGGACACTATGCTGGAGACGCTACTGCACATAAAATCTTACGTGCAGGCTATTACTAGCCCACATTATTCAAAGACTCACATAACTACGGGAGAAAATGTCAAGTTTGTCAAACCGCTGCTGGGAAACAAAAGAAACCATCCTTTCCATTACAACCAGTCAACATTGAGCAACCGTTTGATTAGTGGGGATTGGACATAATAGGTGAGATCATTCCTCACTCTTCTAAACAGCATAGGTATATCCTTACAGCAACGGATTACTTTACTAAATGGGTAGAAGCAGTTCCACTCAAGACGGCTAATGCTAAACATATCATCGAGTTCATAGATCAATTTATAATCACCAGGTTTGGGTTGCCTTCCGCTTTAATGTTTGACAATGCATCATATTTTTCTGGTAATGCAATGACTGAATTTGCACTCAAAAGGGGTTTTAAGCTTAAATACTCCGCCAATTACTATCCACAGGGGAATGGATTAGCTGAATCTACAAATAAAAAATTAATCAGAATTATTAAGCAAACTATTAACCAAAATCATAAAAATTGGCACAAGTATTTAATATATGCCTTATGGGCAGATCGAATAACACGGAAACCCTCTATCGGAACTTCTCCCTTTAATTTAGTTTATGGGAAAGAAGTGGTTCTTCCCACTCATTTAGCAATTCCCTCTCTGTCCTTAGTTCAATATATTGATGAAGTACCAACTTCTTCCTTACAACTAAGGCAAATGGAAATAATTAAGTTAGAGGAATGACGATAACAAGCCAAAATAACTCACGCTCATCATCAAGCATTAGTAAAACCCTCTTTTGATTCAAACATGATGACCAGAAAAGACTTTTAGATGGGAGATCTAGTTTTAAAATGGGACAAGGTTCATGAGGAAAAAGGGAAACATACAAAATTTCAATGAATGTGGCTTTGCCCTTTCCAAATCATAGAACTCATAGGTCCGTCCACTTTTATGTTGCAGGATTTAATAGGAAAAAGAGATTCTTTACCTGTTAACGGACAGATCCTCAAGAAATATTTTCCATAGGAGATCTTTCTTCTAGTTTGTAGATTAGTTTATTTCCATAATAAAACTGGTTGTAAATGGTTACATTTGGAATTCACGAAAAAGACACAAATCCTCTTTTAAATTTTGTTTTTTCACTTGTATAAATAGAATTCTTTTAGAAAAATGATTGTTATTATTAAAAGATACAGTTAAAGAGTCTAGACCTAGAAATGGTACTAGTTTCAACTTTGTAAAATTTGATGAAAATGACTTTTAGTGGGAAATTGTTTTATATCAGTGCAATGAAAGGTATCAATAACAAAAATGAAGATTCTCTGTAGAAAAGCTCTTTCCAAAAACTCTACCATTGTCGTCCAGAGCTATCTTAAGGAAACAATGACTTCCTCTCCACCTAGGAAACTACAACGCTCAAAGAATGATCCAACGATACACTTTAACTTAAAGAGTAAGAGGTCTCATCACGAGCCAGCTTATCATGATCACAGATATTATAGCTTGCTGACTTTGCCAATACTGCATACCACAACAGGGCAATAACTCGAGACAAGGGGTCTCATCATGAGCCAGCTTGTTCAGCAAAGTTATAAATCAAGTGAATGACTATGTCATAAATTGGCTATCAAACCAAGACATTGTTCTTTAAGGTTAAAAAAGAAAATGAAAGCAAAAAGTGTGGATATGGATCTCTCTTTGAAAATTGTATATTTCTCTAAGTAGGATACAGGATCATTGCTGGGTAACAGGTAACCCTGTCGGGGCTATGAATGCCTGCTGGTAGCAGAGGCTCTACCTACGACAAATGAGTATATTTAAAACTGATTTACAGAGAAGACTTTATTTTCATCTTTAAAATCCAAGTAATGACTGATGTAAATACAAAGACTAGCTTGAGGGAGTAAGTTGAAAATAGAAGAAACAAAATATCATTGATAGGAAAAAGCATAATGTACTTTGTCTTTCTATAATAAGGTTTAACTTTCTAGAAAAAATTTTGTTTTGGAAATTTAGAAAATTCAAAAGAAAAGTAGAGATAACTGGTTCTTCCAAGTGAATCACCAATTGTTGTGGCCACCAACAACCCCCTTCTTATTTAGTGTTATTACTAATACTTAACAAGTGGGGACACTTAGTCAAAAAAATTTAAAAATGAATTAGTGCTTGTATTTCCTTTTTAATCAAACTTGCCATCATAAACTTAGGAAAATATCCTTGAAAAAATCTAAAAAGCATGATAAGGTAAGATAAAATCGCTCCTTAAGAAATATCACATCGTAAAAGGAACAATAGGATACTCCCTTACAAGCCGAATTCTGAGACTACGAGATCACGATGCGAGACTACATATTAAAAAATATATATCACATCGCATGCATCAAAAATTGCTTACGCTAAAAAATATTAAACGCTGATATGCGATGGCGCATATCGCAAAATCGCATCTCCCAGAAAACACTTTAACAGAAAATTGTCATATGTCAAGCTCTTGCGATATTGCAATAGAACGTGTAGAAATTTTGAATAATTTAACACATATTCAACAGAGATTATCCTGATCATGTACTATTGTGGAAAACATACACAATACATAAGCTCCTCTACGTTGATCATCAATATAGCAGCATCAATAACAATAAAACATCAAGAGCATTCACACATTAACACAGTATGTATCCGGGGAAAGCATCTCGCTAAAAACCCCAACTATCTGTATATTAATGATTGAGTCATGTAACATTACACAGCATAATACTTCTCACAAGTATCTCCACCTCTGTTACACACAATACAGCTCAGATCTGAATCAATTACTGGCTCAAATCTCCTTTGCTGCTTGCCTGCCTCCGCTGCTCAATACCTGCATGAGAATTGATGATAATTCCAAGGCAACCACGTATTTACTTGGCTAAATCACGTGAACACAAGCTACAACGTGGGCAAATACGTGGGCAAACTCATTGGCATACTCAATCCCTTGATTTTGCAAGATCTGATGCACAACTATAGTCACAACTGATAGCAATCTGATTCTCTAACACCTGTCCCTGCTGAACTGAACATGCACTGACATGCAACTGAGTTAACTGATGTATTCATTAGTTGTATTATGAGTTAATAACTTGTGAATTAATTAATACTAATTCACCCAACTCATCTCTAGTCTATTTTCCAGTTAGACTAAATACAACCAGTTTAACAAAGCTAAACTGAACACAACTCCATCAACTGCACCTCCAGTCCACTAAACTCAACTCACTTGAGTCTAACTGAAGTCCTGCATGCAAATATTAGTCATCCCATAGGTAACCACGCATTTCCTTCTGGGATCTGCATGTACCACATCCGTAGCTCATCCTGAAGTGCTCCAAGAGAATAAGACAAAGTTTATAGTCTAAATATTATTATGAGCTAATAATATTTGACTGTTCTATATTTAGACTGAGCAGTCACTCCGCTGTGGTGTCACTCCGCTGTGGTCTAAAAATAGAAGTCCATCTATTTTTTCCAACTTGATCAATCATCCATAAAAAACAACCTGCAATCCATAGACATGATCCATATGTCTAAAAATAGACATAGTCTAAAAATAGACTTGCGCCAAAAATAGCCTGTGGGCCCACTTAGTGAAGGCGACTCTTTTCACTAAGCTCCATCATCTTGTTGCAATCTCAACAAGCATTTCTTGTTGCACACTTTTCAATAGGCTTACATTCCATTGCCATCAGTTTTCTTGTTGGTATGCTTTCCATATACAAAAATACTGAAAACTCACAATGTTTTAGCTAAGGCATAAGCAAGTGAAATGTGCACATATATTTTGTTTCAAATATCATTTTCTTTTTTTTTGTTGTTTGGAATTGCCAAAAATGTCTCAGTACTGCAACTTCTCCATTGCAGTCCATGGCCACCATTCCATGCATAATAATTAGTTTGGAAACTCAAACAAAATATGGTCATATGCTCCATAAGAGTGCTACGCCTGTCATAATCATAGTAAGGCTAGGCATAAATTCTATGTTGGGAACAACTTGCAGCTGTGATCAGCCTTAGAATGGACTTATCGTCACTTTCAACATTATACAAAACAATATCTTTTAAACTACCACATTATATCCACAATATTTTAAGTGGCTGATCCATAAGTATAAGTTTAGATCACCCAATGATCACATTGTTGGAGCTTGATTTTCCTAACAACATGGAAATTAAGTCAATTGCCTGCCTGTTCATCAGTTTAGCAACTTTTATATGGATATCTTCTAGTGGGCTTCAAGTAGGATTCTATGATAGAAGTTGTAGTGCAGTTGAAAGGTTTCGTTCATTTCCATTACGATAGACTTTCACGTAAATCAAGATTACCATATTGGACAAAGAAAACTTAACTGAAGACGCGTGAGAAATTTTTATGAAACTAGCTCAAGAAAAGATAGAAAAGATAGATCAACGTCTTAGAATTCAGCGTCTTCGAGGGGGCAACCTCCTTTACATTACATAAATGAAAAATTCTTGGATTATTCAAATGATAAAACCTCCTTTCTATATATAGGAGTCTAAGGAGTCACAATATAACCCAGCCGACCTAACAATAATAACACAAAGCCACAAAAATAACAATAGAGGGATTCTATGGGGCACAGTAATAACAATATGGGGACAATAGGGGCACATAAATATTAATAAGGGGTATAACTACAATAGTAATGGGGTAATCACTAGTATTATAGGGACCCAACATGCCCCTCTCCTTCAAAAAAGTGGTGACCTCAATGTTTGAGTATTTCTGGATGCTTCTGTATAAAATTCTCATCCGCCCATGTGGAATCTTCAGCAGATAAGTTCTTCCACTTGATAAGATACTGTGAAATTGATCGATTTCGTAGCTGTTGAGTTCTTGTTTCTGTGGTTGTTTCTGGTTCCAATATAATTTTTCCTTCCTCGTCAAGTTCTGGAAATATTGTTTGAACTGGGAGCTTATCACCTATAACCTTATTTAAACATGAAACATGTAAAACTGGGTGTAATCGAGAAGCTGCAGGAAGCTCTAATTTGTATGCCATAGTACCAATCTTTTGCAACACCTCGTACGGATCATAATACTTTGGTGATAATTTATTATCCTTCTTAGCTTGCTTGAGGGACATTTGCTTATATGGTTGTAGCCTTAAGAATACCCAATCACCTACATCAAAACTTCTTTCACTGCGATATTGATATGCCTGTTGTTTCATTCTATTCTATGCCAACACAAGGTTATCCTTTAAGAGTTGGAGGACCTGTTGTTTATGTTCGATGTGATGTTCCACTGCTTGAACCTTAGAATTTTCTCTTAAATATGATGTGATGGATGGTGGCTGATACCCACAAAGTGCCATAAATGGGGCCATTTTTGTTGTTGTATGGAAGGAAGTGTTATACCACCATTTAGCCAGAGGCAACCATTTGACCCATTGTGTCTGTTTATCAGATACAAAGCAACAGAGATATCCTTCCAAACATTTGTTTACTATCTCAGTTAGCCCATTAGATTGAGGATGATAAGATGAGCTATGAGCTAACTGAGTACCAAGACAAGAAAATAATTTTGTCCAAAAATTTCCAGTGAAAATGTGATCCCTGTCACTTACAATAATCTTTGGGTTTCCATGTAGCTTTTGAATTGTTTCCATAAATGCACTAGAAACTGTACTGGCCTTAAATGGATGTGATAATACACAGAAGTGTGCATACTTGGTAAGTCTCTCAACTACCACCATGATGACACTCTTTCCCTCATACTTGGGTAAACCTATGATGAAATCCATTGAAACATCCTCCCAACATTGGCTTGGAATGGATAAAGGTTGTAATAGACCCGGTGTCTTAATTGTTTCAACTTTATTTTGCTGGCAAACCAAACATCCCGCCACAAAATTTTGAATATCTGATTTAAGGCCCTCCCAAAAAAATTCCCTCTTAACCTTGTGGTAAGTTTTTAAAAATCCTGAGTGCCTTCCTAAGGGAGAAGTGTGCAATTCCATAAGAAATTTTTTTTTTAGTTGGGAATTCTTACAGAGGTATAAGTGATCTTTGTACCATAACGAATCATTTTGCCAGCTAAATGTATTCGACGTACTGGAATCTTGTTGTAACTTTCGAATAAGTGCCCACACTTCTTCGTCATTCTTCCTTTCCTCCCTTGCTTCATTTATCCAGTCTGGTTGGATAATAGAAATGGCGCACAAAAATGCTTCCACATCCTCATCCTTTTCTTGAGATTGCATCTGCCACCACATTTTGCTTCCCTTTTTTGTAGATGATTTCAAAGTCATAACCCAACATCTTTGTGACCCACTTTTGTTGCTCTTCAGAGGATAATCTTTGTTCTAAAAAGTATTTAATGCTATCATGATCCGTTTTTACCTTGAAGTGTCTTCCCATTAGGTAGGGTCGCCATTTCTTAAGTGCATGGAGTATTGCCAACATTTCCTTCTCATAAATAGCTTTTTGTAAAAACCTTCCCTTGATTGGACGACTTTCAAAAGCAATGGGTCTTTCATCTTGCATTAGAACAGCACCAATTCCA
>APFE030863870.1:1319-41157 GCA_000404065.3 Pinus taeda | reverse complement strand
AAAATAGCCTGCGGGCCCACTTAGTGAAGGCGACTCTTTTCACTAAGCTCCATCATCTTGTTGCAATCTCAACAGAACGACAGAGCGATATTGCGATAGAACGGTGGAACGATATCATGAAAATGCGAGACAGCGATTTGCGATATTGCGAAGCAAATCACAAAATCGCTTCATTGCGAATCTTTCGAGCTTATTATTCAAGAAAACTTTTTCCATGAATCGAGACCTGGTTATGCGCTTTAATGCTAATTAATGAGTTAGTTGTCAGTTGTTAATGAAATATGGTTTTGTGCTTATCATAGAGCCAATTCACATAAGGTGGTATAATTTTTGTGTCTCCAGCATTTAAAGCTTTCCCGTCGCCATTCCTTATCATTACTCTCACCTCACTTGTAACTGCAGGAACGAAGAACAAAGAACTATACAAAGCAGTACACAGGATATCATGGGGAAGAAAGGAAAAGCTCTGAGCTCTGAAGACAAATAAATGACACCGTTATATACAGACACCACCTGTAACAGAGATGTTGGTATCACGACTTGGGAAGGCATGTATAATTTACTTGAAGAATAAAATCCCAAGGTGACGGAGGTTACGGCTACTACTAGTTCACATGGGTCTTCCAAAGCATCAGTTGCAGATTTATCTTGTTCATTCTTGCACCAGATAGCAGCAAGGCCCAAAATTCTCCCCTACACAGATATGGTTAAATGGATACTGGATAGCGCGGACATTAAAAATAGACAATGTAAGACTCCGGGCCAAGAACTTACAGAATTACTATTTTCACAAAATTTGAGCTTTACATCCACTAAAAGAAAGCGCACAAGAGGCGAAAATCGCACCAAGCCCAGATCAAGAAACAGAGGTAGTTTCTGATGCGTGATTAGTTGGGTAAAACTTCTTGAAATGGAAAGCCTCTAATTTCTCAATTACCTGTAAGCCCAGAAATTCGGAAAAAGAACGCTAGAGGTAAAAAAGTAAAACTTGAATCCTAAAACCAGTAGTAATTGTCTGAAATATCTTCAATATGGTATGTACATATGTATAGCAATTGCAAGCAGACTGGAGATAGAAGGCTCAAGAAAAGGAAAAATCAATCAAAAGATTAACTAAGTTGAACTGGGATGCTTACTGGGCATATTTGGTAAAACCACACAGCCAGTGTATGACCCTCAAATGCATCATCAATTTTGCTGAAAAGATGGCGCCATCTCTTGCTGATTCCATTTTCACAGGACAGTTAAAGGCTGAAGTCGGCCAGCCAACTTTTCTCAAGAAATGTTGAATGCTTGTGATTTTAAGGAGCAGATACATAAATAGTTAGATGATAGTTTTAGATTTACTTTTAGAAATAGTTTTTGCTTTATTTTTTCCTAGAAAAAGGACGGTCATTTAAACCGTATCCTACATTTTTGTAATAAGTTATTTTTAGATTTAGTTAGTAGTATTTAAACTCTTCTCATGCATTTAGAGAAGGGTCTAGAAATTTATCAAAAGCTTGTCCTCAGACATGCACTTTTGCACCCTCTGAGGAGGTTTTGATGAAGGAATGGAACAGGATTTATTGATTTTTGCATTTAATATCTGCTACTTATGTTGCACTTCTATACTCTTAGTGGATGTTGGATTAAGAAGAGATAAATCATTATCGCTTGAAGATCATGAGTAGAACTAGTTATAAATGGTACTTTTATCTCTTAACTATTTATGCCTCTGCATTAAAGTGATATTCATATTCAGTTGTTTATACATTAACGCGTGAATGCCTACGTTATCATTTGGAACTTTTGTATGGTGATAGCTATTTATTTATGCTTAATGTATGAGTAGCTTATTATGTGATATGTTTTTCATGACTGTTTCGTCTAACTTCTTACACGATGTGGTTTATCTATATTGAATTATTTTCTCATAACAGTGGAATGATCTTTATTACCAATTGTTATTTGAAATATTTTTAGATCGCATAATAGAAGGATTACGCCCCGAGTTAGTGTAGATTTAGATATTTATGTTTATTAGAATACAATTGCATATCATTAGATTAGAGTTAGAATTAGAGCATCTCACTTAGGAACTTTTAGGAAAGAAATATCAATCCTTCACACACACACACACACATAAATTGGGAAACTCGTCCCATATCCCCAGTCGGTCCCACTATACCAAACGGAAAAGGAGCTGCCAACCAAGGTCCGGACCAAGTGGGTATCCCCCTTGTTGTAGACCCGATTTTCGGGGCTTCAACAGGTCCTAAAGTGGTTGAAGGAACACATGATTTCACTGTGACTTTTCAAGGTATGTCCCCTTTTATCAATTCCTCATGCTATCAAACAGTACTAAAAGAATCCCCTTCCATAATTGGATTCTTTTAGTAACTAGTTATAAAAAAATTTGTACAGTACTAAGAGAATCCCCTTCCATTATTGGGAATAATCTCACTATTCCACATTAGCACCCATCATGCCCACTCGACCATCTGAACAATGAAGGAAGAGTGTGTTTCCTCACCCTCCTTATACCTCCAATGTGCAATAACTCCAAACTCAACTTGTTGATGCATTTCTTTAGTCTATATTTGTATTTCAAATGGAATACCATCATCCCCAAAAATAACAGTATGAAAATACCGATACTTAAAGCGTTTGGACCACAACAAGTGTTAGGAGAGTAACCCAAAAAATCCCATTGGTTTTTTCCTAAATTAATCTACAAATGACACAACTTCAATAGAGCGAGATGATGAATATCCCAAATCTAAGAAAGCATAAAATATATATCCTTTGCATAGGCAAATGTAGTGCTAAATTAAAATTCCTATATTTGGGGAGTGGTAGAAATGAAAAAGATTTTCAAAGGGGATGTTGATGAATGATGTAAGTAGAAGCATTTGTTATCCAACATATCCAATGGAATTTAGAAACAATAACAATATCTTATTAACAAATAGTGAAAATTACGATACCTCCACGATGCAAAACATGCCGATATGCCACCATGAAAAACTTGCTAATATGATTGGTGATATGCCATTTAAGTTGCACATTCTCCTATAATACCTCAAAAATGTCATCCACAAATTTGCACCAATTGATTTGAATGCCCTCTTTCACGAGATATTTCAGCAACTGATTTGCTACTTCAGAATGTATGATGATCATCAAGAAGGGTTTTGTTAAAAGAACCTCCCTCGCCTATAATACCACTATATGATCCCCCTTGTCATAATTTATCGACCTACTCGAAGCTCAAGCCTTTCATCTGAGGAACAAAAGCAAGGACAAAAAGGAATGCAGCCCCAACAATGGCGACCAATACTATAAATGTTTTGGATGTGCCAAACACATCAATAAAAGATACGAATCTCTTTTAAACAATCAGATTAAATATCTAGCAAACTGTTGCAGTAATGGCTCCACACATACTTCTATATTTTGAAGGATAAATTTTGGAATTGATTGTCCATGGAATTGGTCCCATGCCAATTGAGAAGAAAGCTATATATAAAACCAAGCCACAAACAACAAGTCAACCATAGGGAAGAATTGAGGGAGCGAGGGAGAGATGGCTTAACCCTAGCTGCCTTTGCCCCTAGGTCATGTCTTTCCTTTGTTTCTTGACTAGGTCTTCGGGACTTCCCAACTTGCTGTCAACATTGTTGCTTGTTTTGGGGGTGATTATTGCAAATAGGTTGTTCATTTCTGTGCCTACATGAGGTAGGAGTTGGGGTTTATGTTTCCTCTAGTGTGTGTCATTCATAGTCTAGCTGGAGCAGCATGTCACCATGGGTGCCTTCCTTTTCTGGTGCTGCATTTTTATGGTCGTTGTGGGTTTCTTTGGGGTTTATGCACTGTTTCTGGGTTTTTCTTTTGGTTGGCAGTCGCTGCGTTTTGCACCTGTGTCACTACATATTGGGGAGTTGAGGGAGCAGGGACAAGGTGGATAACCCTAGCTAACTTTGCCTCTGGTTCGTGCCTTCCATTTTTTCTTAACAAGGTCTCTAGGGATTACTTTTGACACTATTCTTGGGTGCTCGTTCACCATGGGCACCTATATGGTGCAAAAAAAATTTCTCTTTTTCATTCTGGTTGTACCGGGTTCCATTGGGGTTTATGCCATGTTCCTTCTGCTGCCATGTCTCTGGGATTTTTGTTCTGAGTTGCCTGGGCACCTGTGCCCAGGATATATTCTTGATTTTGGTAGTTTTTTTCCATAGCTATGTTTATGCGTCTGTGTCACAGGCAGTATACTCGCTTTTGTTACCTTGATGGGGTTTTGGCTCCTATTCTTTCAAGTTTTCCATTGGGGTTTTCAACCCATTTTGTAAATGATTTGATGTCTATTTTGTTTGGTCAGAACAACACAGAAATTGGCTTATGACCACTATTACTACATATTATATCATCATCCACAACATGTAATTTTTAGATATCAATGAAAATTATGATTTTTTCAGGGGAAGAAAACAAGCCAACCATAGCTAATTAGACCCACATCACTATACCAAGAGAAAAAATGATGGAAATAGTATTGCTTGGATTTTGGCCTTTTTATTAATGAGTTTTGAGGGCATTAGTTCTACCAGAGCCCCCAATATGGCACCTAGCCTTACACAAGCCCCCAAAATTATACAAGCCATCCATCAAATAGGCTGCATTCCTAACTTTTATACCTATGATTTACTTATTGATGGGTACTATAGGGAAAGTAGAGTGTCAGAGACTCTTGATCTTGTCAATGAACTCATTTCACAAGGAGTCTTTGTGCCTTAAATTAAAACCTACAATGCATTTATCAAAGTTCTTTGCGAGATAAGTAATTTGAATGATGTCAGTTGCCTCCTGCAACAAATTCATCAAAGGATATTGAAACCAAGCTTTGAAATTTATACAATTTTAATTGCAGCTCATTTACAGAAGGGAAGCCTTGGACATGTTACCGAGCTACACAATCAGATGGTAGAACATGATCTTCTCCTTTACATGGCTAGCTACAGTTCATTTATTAGCATACTTTCTAAGCCTGGAATGGTAGAGGAAGTGAATAACCTTATCTTGCAAATGTTAGACCAAGAATTGGTTCTTACATCAATGATTTTCTCTATAGTTGTGGAGATCAACTGCCTCAAGGGAAATGTTGAACAGTTAAACAGAATCCATGATGACATTATTAGAAAAGGTATAGTATTGAATGTTGCAACTTATACTACACTCATTGAAGGGTTGCATAAAGGAGGACAGCTGGAAGAAGCAAATGAATGGTTTAATGAAATGCAAGAAAGGGGTTTGACTCCCAAAAAATTTAGCTATGTCAAACTTATATACATCCATTACACCAAATACTTAAGTCTTCATTGTATTGATCATGCCATGAGATAGTTTTTGAAAAAAAGAGAACTACTCTTATGTTTCATGTCTAGTTCCTTGATTACCATGCCCTCACTATGGTAATTGTGTATGCCACTATAGTCTTAGAATATGTGTAGATAGAAACCTGTCCAAAAATCATAGTGTTAATCATACTTTCCTGAATAAAATAATTTCTAATTTAAATCATGACATGATCAATTGTCTAATGATAAGTAGCCAAGAATGATTCACCTCTTAGAAATACCAGATGGTGTAGGTCAATATATTGACCAAACACTAGAACACTAAATCACAGTGCTACTGAAAATCAACATTGTATCAGAAACATGCTTAAGTGTAGCAGGTCTTCCATCTGGTTACTTCCATAATCATGCTCTCAAATGCACAAGGATCTGACCAAATCTGCCAAGATATTCTTACATCAAACATCATCATCCCAAAAGAAACCTGAAACAGACTACTTTTTGATATGATAACATTGGAAAACAAAAATAAATCTGCAAGTGTTAGTTAAGCTTCCTCCCCTCCCAGTACCATAAGTTTCACTTTCCTTGAACTTAAGTAAATTTCTCCCATACTCTAGTGTTATAATTATATGAAACATGATACTAAAACAAATGAGAGCCCAACCAAACTAATGTTAAACTTTCATTGGATCACATTAGTTATCTATTGCAACCCATTTAATGCTATATCCCATACCTTTCCCACTCTCTACTTCACCACTTCCATCTGAAAGATGACTACAACCCAATAATGGAAATGTGAACTAGCATGGTGGTAAAGATACCCTGCATTCCCTTGAGTATAGTTGTAACCTATTCCATCAGGACATGATTCTGACATGCTTGTAACTTTTGATCTTGACAACCTTGAATTAATATGTACCTCTAAAGAATTCGTATTTCCATTTTTAGACTGCAAAGCTTCAATGTTTGATGAATTAATAGCCTGTGCATGTTTTTCCGTCTATTAATTTCCCATCATCAGCATCCTTTTTTGTCTCCAACGATTTTGTATTTAGGAAGTGACCATCACATTCCCTTGCTTTTCGCATTTCATGAAGATGACGAGATTCATGGAGATAAGGCTGAAGAGAAAACATCATAGTATAAGAAACAATACATTAAAAGACAAAAACATGTCAATATATTAATAACCAAATATGTTGACATGCTTAATTCAGAAGATGAAATCAATACAATTTGGTTTAGCCAAAAAAATATGAGATAAAGTGCATTTGAACCAGTGCCTTGAAGGAGCAGGGATTCTAACACCGGGGAGTGGTCCTTCCCCAAAAAATCTAGGGAACGATGCCAACCCGAGAACATTTTATACATATGATTATTAGAATGTGTGTTTGTGTGTGGTCCTAGGAGTGGTCTTGCAAGCAACTGGGAGTGAAAGGCCCTAAAATGCTCCAATGCAACATTGTTTTGAACAAACATGTTAGGTATTTGAGAAATAATCATAAACACAATTGTTCCTTACCTTCCTTATTTTGATGAGCCTATTTTCTAATTATGCTTTGGCTCGATATTGTTGACGTCGCAAAATTGCACGGTATTGTTTAGCATTGACATAGACTAGTTCATCTTCAATCAAGATAGTGAAATCAAATGAGTTATCTCTCCAAGTTCCTCATTCTCTTTATGGGCTCATATTACTCTAGGTACAAAATAGTCTTGATGACTCAAATTTGACACAACTAGAATTATCAAGTAAGCTAGTCTTTCAACACCAATGTCTGGGCATTACAAAAGTGTCAATTATAATGTAAACTATTATAATGGATAAAGAAATCATGCATCCTATCAAGTATGGGCAACATGGTAGATCATACAAAGTGATGCTTCTGCAAATGACAGAGCAATGTAATCAGGTTCCACAAAAGTGACTCATTAATTGCCAGATAAGCAGTGCAATTTCTTTTAGTTATAATATATTACATATAGAGAATGCAGAACTCCCTTGAGACAACTGTATCTTTTCTACAGCCAAGCTTCAAGGATATTAGTCATTTTAATATTCAAACTGCTTCTTATTCACAGTCCTCAGAGTCATGGCCACATGCAAACCAAATGCACAATGTACATTACAAGGCACATCATAAATAATTCAACTGAACTAGTGACTAATATGACAACTAGAATTGAATAGTTCACCTTCTTTTAGAAACATGACTGATGATGTTGGATTGACAAAGATCAGAAGCTTAATAATCTATCGAGTATCTTATTAAAATCAAATGTTATTCAATAAAACCTCATTAGTAGGTGTAAAACTTGCCATTTATTTCAAAAGGGTGTTCCCATATTTAGTGAGCTTAATGTATCCAATGCCTCCAACAAGCTTGTCAAAATGCACAAATCAGTGTCTCCTACTTATAAAACCTTCACACGAGACTACATTTTAATCTCATTAGCAAGAACAAAATTACAATGAATATACCATAAAATCTAGTACAAATGAACAGTATTTCTGGTCTATTTGATGGACAGAAGCCTAACCTGGGAGATAATCAATGTTCTAAGAAATTATATTAGACAATTTGGAAGCCTGTATGTAAATTTCACTGATCAACAACAATTGTCCTAGTAGATGTAATACGTTTGGTAATATCAAGAAACAACTGCAAGTCCCATGTAATTTCACTTCAGCTAGTGATTGGGAAAATAAATGGTAATGTGGATAAGGTTGAAATTATTACCATGAAATGTGAGTAGGGAGAAGAATCCCTAGTGAATCAATGTAAAAAACACACACGCACACCCATATATATATTATATATATATATATAATATATATAATATATATATATATATATAGTATATGTTGTATGTATGTATGTATGTATGTAAATGTATGTATTGTATGTATGGGTATGTATGTATGTATGTATATCTTATATACATATATACAATACATACATACAACATACATACATATATATATATATATATATATATATATATATATATCTATATATATATATATATATATATATTATATATATATATAGATATATATATATATATATTATATATATATATATATATATATATATATATATATATATATATATATGTATGTATGGTATATGTATATATATACATATATACATACATATACATACATATACATCATATATATATATATATATTATATATATTTTATAATATATATATATGAAAAATGTTTTCCATGACAATCTGGTCTAGAGGGAGTTCTGCATTCTCTATATGTAATATATTTTAACTGAAAGAAATTGTACTACTTATCTGGCGATTAATGAGTCACTTTTATGGAACTTGATAACATTGCTTTTTCATATGCAGAGGCATCCCATTATATGATCTACCATGCTACCCATACCTGATAGGATGCATGATTTCTTTATCCATCATAACAATTTACATTATAATTGACACCCTTGTAATGCCCGGACATTGGTGTTGAAAGACTAGTTTAACTAATAATTCTAGTTGTGTCAAATTTGAGTCATCAAGACTATTTTGTACCTAGAGTACTATGAGCCCACAAAGAAAATGAGGCATAAGCAGTACAATTTCTTTCAGTTATAGAAAAATCTTAAACAAGAAAGCTGATATGTGGTGACTCATAGCCTTACAACTTTTTCTGCTTTTCTTGTTAAAACATAAAGAGGAAACTCAAAAGTATAGAAAGAGATTCCAAAGAAACCAAACTTCAGACCTTCTTAGCCCCAAGGAGGTCTAGTCTACACACAAGGAGGCACCCAAAAACATACACCTACATTTCTGATAGTGTGAGGAGAATACTCTGTTCATTTTGGCTTGGTTTGAATTGTTAATGTCAGTCATAAATGGTACGATTGTTAGGAAGCCTTAGGGACCTCACTTACGGTTGGGTAGGTAATGGAATAAATAGATTGTCAAAAATATTTTTATTCCTAGATGAAGTAAATCTTGGATGCATAGAATATAGTATGTACATGCCCTTCAATCATGGGTTGGCCTAAAACTTGTAGAGTCTTTAGGTCCTTGGACCAAGGATTTGGCATTAGATTTATGGAGTGACAATACAGCAAAGTTGACTCACAAACTTATCATATACAACAACATTGTTTAGTTGAGTGTTCTTGGCATCAACAATCATTACATAAATAAGAATTACAGTAAAAGAAATATTTTCATATCAACACCTTTAGTTTTATGTTTTTGGAGTGACAATATAGCAACAACATTGTTTGGTTGACTAACTTGGCATCAACAATCATTACATGAAACAAAATTATAGTAAAATAAATATTGTCATAATAACACCTTATACCTAGCAAAGGTGACACCTTGTACGTATGCAAGAAGTACAATTGGAGGCCATAGAGACTGTTTACAAATTTATGTTTTCATATAAAGGAAGCCAACGATGAGTACATTAAATAATTTATTTCCATCTTGTTTTCTTTGTGCGCAGTAGAAACTAATAGATATGTCTAGAATTCAACACTGAGAGCATACCAACCCAAACTTCTACTCGGAACCTCCCAAGGAGAAGGTTATGGTAACTCCAGTTTATCTGCTACTCAATGAATTGAGGTGAAATAGTTAAGATATCTGAAGATAAGATGGCTTGTAGTTCAATATCCCTCATTCTAACCTATAGCCATGCTTAAATCACGTTGTTAACCCAATAAGTACCAGGATACATAATGGCCCCTTAATATAATTATAGCATACTTCCTATGGGATCAGAACCTGAGGCTCTCATAAATCCTCACACGTCCTTTTTTCATGGCTGCATTATGCAATGTTGCTTCTCTACCATACGTTTATCTCTCACATATATATCATTCTATATGGATAAATTACACACTTTTAATAATACAACATATGTCTCTCCTCTCTCTACAAGTGTTCTTCATATGTGCAAGTGCAAGTTTGATATGGAAATGATGCCAAGCTACAAAGTTAGCATCTAGAGACTAGGAGGTCAAAGCCCCAACTAAGAATTGAGATAAAAACAAGGACCCCGAGTCAAAAAGAATAGTTGCAAACTAATTGAATTGTCCTTGAAGAAGCGCAAAATGTAAGTCTATTACCGACCACCAACATGATCTACCAAAACTACACTGGCAGATACTGAGTACTTTTGAGTTACAAGCATTTATGAAGTGATTTAAGCATTCAATTCACATTTATTTTCTTTATGGTTGAATTGTCCAGTGGCACTGGTCTACCTTACATCTCTCTCTCATGGAGATATCGTTGTGTATTGATAATTAAACATTGAATACTATATCAAATGTCCCTCCTCTCATTACAAGTGCTATGCATATGTGCATGTGCAACTTTAAAATGGTATTGATTCTAAGCTACAGAATCAACATCTATCACATAAAAATAGAGGAAGTATATGAATGTGTTGCGGCTTTAGAATTCTGTTGTCGAAACATGGGGGATAACCACCCGGTTCGGACCTTAAGACAACTCCTATTCTGTTTGAAGTGGTGGCTCCATTTGGGGATAATAGGACTAGTTTCCCAATGTGGGTTTTAAGTTGAGAGTGGGTAGAATATGAATGTCTTGCAATAGAATAATGATAATCTAAGTGACTTATTCTACGATGCAATCTCTTTAACTTAACTTATTCTAATATAAACCCAGGTGTTCTTGCATAGTATGTGATCTACAAAGATATCCTTTTAACATGTGATAATAAAGATTGAACACAATTAAATGGAGATGATAACGTAAAATATAATTCCTTTGACTAAATAGTTAGTCAAATAAATTTATAAAATATATCACATGTGTAATGAGTTATATATGAAAATTAAAACCTCTGTTATGGCATCAATACATAAGTACAATTAATGCTTCACAGAAACAATAAGTCTCACATATAATTCATGAAAAGAAAGTTTTTCCCCTAATTAAGTGTTAATAGAATTATGCATACACGATAATAGTACCAGATGTATGAAGTCCTTCTCATTTGACGAATGACATAGACCAAATTATTCCTTAAAATCAAATTATCTCCCAAGAATACAAAAGTGCATCAATAAAGGAAAGTAGTCTGATATATAAAAGAAAAGATCATGTTCCATCATTTTACCAAAGCATTCACAAACTTACAGTAGTGCATTCTTTGCAAATGTTTTTGATAAAATTCTGGACCCTTCTCTAAATGCATGAGAAGGGTATAAATACTATTCTAACTAAGTATGCAAAAATAGATTATACAAAATTTGAGGTTTCAAACAACCTTCCTCATTCATAGGTAACTAACTCCAAAAATAAACAGAGATCAACTAAACAGAACTAATAGGATGACTTGCTATCTACCAACTTGTCCTTTAAATCACAAATATCAATCATTGGTTGAATTTGAGGAGGTGGCCCGAAATGAGATTTGAGTTGTCCTGTAAAGATCGCGTCAACAAGGGGTGGCAGCATCCCTTGAGTCACGTGGAGAGAAAAATTGAGGGTCATGATTTGGCTATGTGACTTGACCAAATACTGCTAATATGACTCCCAGTCGATCGTAGTTAGTTACGTAATTGCATCTCTTTGTTTCCCCGCTTTTTCTTGCCAGTCTTTACTCAAGGCAGTTAAGTCAGGAATTTCTTTTGAATTACCCTCCTTCATGATATTGGTAGCGAATAGGGTATGATTCACTACCTTAATAATGTT
Organism: Pinus taeda; assembly: GCA_000404065.3. Lineage (NCBI taxonomy): Eukaryota > Viridiplantae > Streptophyta > Pinopsida > Pinales > Pinaceae > Pinus > Pinus taeda. The sequence goes on along the minus strand of APFE030863870.1, from coordinate 29,107 downwards.
CTTTGATACTCGAGCTACCCTCACGACTGCCAATTTGGCTTGTTTTATCCTAGAATCCCAATCTGTAAAGAGGATGTCTTTGTGAGTTTCCTCAATCTCGAGTAGATTGTCCTTCTTTCCTTCTTCTGATTCCTTCCATTCAATGAATTCTAATATCTTGGTGTTTAAATCATTAAACTTCGTTCTCTAGTCAATGGCTCTGTTTGTGAGCTAGTTGGTTGTAATCAAGTGGGGAGTGATGTGTGATAGCTTCTGGCAGAAAGACTCTTGCTGCTTGACTAGAAGAGAATTTAGTTCTAGAGCCTCTTTAATGAACTCCTCAAGAGTGGGAACATCCTTGTACCTATCCAACGATTTCTATAATTCCTGGAGCTGCACGTTTTTGGCCGATAAGTCGGCTTCATGGCTTATTTTCAAGACTTCCATGTCCTACTGCAATTGTGCAAGCTGCTCAGATGCCTACTTGTCTGCACTTGCTTTTTCTATCTCGAGCTCTTGTTTAAGTTTTGCAAGTCTTTCCTCCCTTTCCTTTAGCAGAGTAGACACCTTAGTGGCCTTATCCATAGTGGCCAATGCATATGCGCCTATGAACTGTGATAGTCTAGTTAAATTCTCAGCCAGATTAAAAGGCATGTCCTTCCAAACAACGTCCATTGGCTCATCTCCAGGTGAGAATTCGAGTGCATCTACCCTTCTTCATTTCCTTTGCCTTCAGACTATAGCCTTATGGAGAGGGCTATAGAATACATCAAGTAGAGGTATCTTCGTCACTTTCAAAACAATTTCTGATGTGGGCAGAGCAGAGATAATTTTGGAATGCTAGGATTTTGTTGCTTCATATCCATAGGTGTAGACCGTTCGCTGACAGAATTGGGCTCTATATCGTGATGAATTTTCGAAGGAGTCTTGAATTCCTCTGTTTCTTTAGTATTTGGAGCTTTGGGGGTGACTTGCAATTTTCGATTGAATTGATCCCATTCCTGCTCCAAACTAGTGCCTTGGGCTTCTTAACTTATCTCTATGGCTGGAGTGTCTATTACCAATTTTTAAGTTGGCTTCCTACTGGACTCATCCATATTGTCTGGATCCTGAACTTTCCATGTGTCTATTGTATTCTCAGTGTTCACCTGAGAATTATTTTGAGATCTAGGGGTTGCGTTATCGACAATGTTACTAGGGGTAGGCTTATCCTCGACCTTTAATAAATGCATTGGAATGACCCAAAGCCTCTCATTCCTGAATTCTTGAAATATTTGAAAATATTCAGGTTTCAAGTTAGCCTTTTCCCATTCAAGTGCTTGCTCAAAAGAAACTATTGACTGCAACAAATCCTCAAAATAATTTTCCCCTTGATTGTCTGCCTTGAGCTTTAGACCTATAGTGACATTGTACGCCACATTGTTTGGATCGAATTTCCTTGTAGGCAATGTATGAATCTTGAGGGCTTCCATTTGTGTTGATTCCTTAGTAGCATGAAAAAAATTAGCTAAAGTAAATAAGACGCATTTGATAGGGAAAGTAGGCCATAATGACTTCTTGCCATCTTTAAGGACTTTGGTTAGGCCCTTGCCCACAGTCTGGTAGGCAATCTCCCTTGCTAATAGCTTATCAGAAAAATATAAGGGAAGGACGTGTGGATCAATAGTGCTACCAAAAACCCTAATGTAGGTGAACCATTCCTCAATGAAATACTTTCCTATGGCAAGCAGGTCTGCTACAGCCTCTTGGGAAAACCTAGGGGCTTTCTTATTGAAAATCATTTGGTGTAGGGGCAACACGATAGAATGAAATATCTTGTAACAGTGAGGTATATAATGTGATTCCATATTTTCTTATGACTGACATGGATTGGGTGAGGATCTTGTATGGTGTATTTCCAACCCATCATTGGAAATGTCATGCAAAAGCAAATAACATCCATAATATAAGCAAAACAATAGAAGGGAGGGAGGTCATCTAAAGAGAAGGCTTTCTTTTGTCAATATTCAGTAATGGAGGTGGCTAAGTTGTGAGATAGGATAGAAGGCCAATTCATGATATAGGAATTAACACAAGCATCTATCAAGGGAACCCATTCTATTGAAAACTTAGTGTTATTTGGTAGTCCATATAGTCTACATAACATTGATGCTACATAATTATAGGGGTTTTCCAAAGAGGCTATTACATACATACCCGATTTGTCATACTTGAATTTGTTGTCTAACATTCTCCAAGTCTGAATTAACTTGAAGGGTTCTGGATTACCTTTTGCGAAGTTAGCCACAAATGTGTTGTCATAGATTTCCTATGGGTTAGGTATGTGATACAAAGCCTTCAAGTCTTCTTCCCTGAACGATCCTATGAGCTCAATCCTTGAATTCTTGAACTACCTATCTTTGATGATAAGGTTTTCAACCACCCATCTAATCATGTGTGTGTAGGGATGGATTTTGGCTCTTGCTCCTATCCTATGAAGGAAAGAACAGGAGGCATCCTTGAATTGAGGTCCTAAAGGCTTTGTCGACCCAACTGTTGCTCTCGTAACAGTAATTTTAGGATGCTCGTCCTCCAGTCTATTGTAAATTGCTTCCCAAGCCATTGCACCTCTAGCTGCATCATATATTGTATCAGCAAATATAGGGGCCATCTTTGTATGCTCTATCTCAACAATGGTCTTCTTAGTTTGCTTCTGCATCACCTTTCTTAAGGACATGTCTTTTGTCGCTTGCCTGAAATAGACAAGAAATATCATCGCAGATGATATCAGGTAATTAAGACTGAAATCCTCTATGAAATGACTTTGGATGCTGAGAAAGGTTTTTATGGGATACTCAATTATAACTACCCATAAACTGGAGAATGATTATCCTCCCTTCAGTCGCTAAACATTTAATAGTCTGTCAACTCATTTGTTTTCATTATTTAAAACGTAATTATTCCACACACTTACCTCCTTAATTGCAAATCATGGTCTTTAAAGGGGTACCGTGTAATTCTTTAACAAATATCGAGTGAAATACGATTGCGAAATTTGCAACATCACATTTCGAAAATCATTAACAGTTGTCATATGGCATGTTCAAGTTTTTTGTGAATTGTGAAATGTGATTGTGCAGTGACGAGATGAGGTTATTGCAGTGGGATACCTTTTCGCATATCGCAATTTCATAAAGGATTTATAAAATTATGATGTGAAAAAGTGAGATATGCGATGTGCGATATAAGTTTCCTCCTTAGCTCATTTTGAAAGGCTTTGCTAAGTTTTTCTTTAGAGTTAGGGATTATTGTCCTAGGCTTAAAATTTTAAAAGGGTCCCCATTTATAACTCGAATGCTAACAATTTTTAGATAAAAATGGGGGGGTTGTTTCGTAGTACAAAAATTGGTGATTCACTTGGGAGAACCAGTTATCTCTGGGTAGTTTTTTGAAATTTCTAAAAACTTTCAAAGTAATTGGAGTTATAAGAATAATGATTTCATGAGTTATAAGGTAGAAAACATTTCTCCTTAACTACCATTACTTGCTCACGCCCATCTCCTTAATTACTTCACCCCTGAAATGATAGAAATATAAATTTTAGCATCAGTCAATAATAGGGTTTAAAATAATATAGTAGGTGTCTCCTACAGATTAGTTTTTGGTTTTATACTCATTTATCACAAATAGAGCCTCTGTTGCCAGCAGGCATTCATAGCCTCGACAAGGCTATCTTTAAACCAACAATGATCCATTATCCCATCTGTATGAATTTTTAGATTTCAAAAATGATATTTGAATTGAATCTCTTTTGGACTTTGTCCCTTATTTTTTACCTTTTGAGTGTAAGCCCTTAAAAGTCATTGTTTAGGCGTGGTAACCTATTGATGAAAATTCCATTCATTGGTTGTAAATAAATTGAACAAGCTGGCACTTGATGAGACCCCTTGTTTTCTGATCAAGAAGATCATTAGCTATTACCATGTTTTGATATGCAGTATTGGTAATATCAGTTTTAATTACTTCCCTATGAACATGGTAAATAAGCTCGTGATGAGACTCTTTATCTTTTAAGTTTTTTATATTTTAGAATTACACCCTGAGAAAAGAAAATTTTAATAGATGGTGTGGGCTATTGGCCTTTTTAAGGGTCCTGGGTGATAATGATAGAGTTTTTTAAGATATTGATCTGCAGGAAGTCCTTGATAGGTTAAAGATTCTTTTCTTGACTAATAACAAAACCTTCATATCCAATAAGGATAAGATTTTTTCGTAAAATAAATGGTTTTAAGCAAGATCAAGTTTTTCTAGAGGGGTGAAGTTTATTTTAGTACTCAAATTTCCTAATTGTTCCATTAAACTCCAACTTTCTTATAAAAGCGAAAAATCATAAATGGTATCAAAGACTTATTTTGAAAAGCTAGGAGTAAATACTAGTTTAACCATTATTGTCCTAAAAAGAAAATATATTACAAAAATGGAAGAGGTTATCTCCTAAGAAGATTACCTTTTCAACATTTTCCCATTGACGGGCAAAGAATCTTTCCTACCGAACAAGTCTTGTAAAAGAAATGTTGATGGTCCGACTTTTTCAATAATTTGAAAAGGGCCAAGACATGGTCTTTGGAATTTGGTATGTCTACCCTTTTCCTCATGTGCCTTGTCCCATTTCAAGACTAAGTCACCTACTTCAAGGGATTTTTTACTGGCAAAAGTTGTATCAAAAGAAGCTTTGACTATTTTTTGGTGATGGAAGTGGGTTACTTTAGCCTTTTCTCTTTCTTCTTCGAGTTTAAAAATTTGAAATTGTCTAGCCTGGAGAGAAGATGAAGGGTTTTCGTTGATAAATTGTACTAGGGCAAGAGATGGTATTGCTACATTTGTGCAAAGAATAACTTTTTTTCCATAAACTAAAGCAAAAGGAGAAGAACCAATAGAGGCTTTCTGAGTAATCCTGTCTGCCCATAGAGCAAATGTCAATGCTTTATGCCAATTCCTATGATTTTGATCAATAGTTATTTTGATAATTCTAATGAGGTTTCTGTTTGTTGATTTTGCTAATCCATTACCTTGAGGATAACAATTAGCTGAATATTTTAACTTGAAACCTCACTTAAGAGCGTATTCTACCATTGCATTCCCAGAAAGGTAAGATGCATTATCAAACATTAAAGCTGAGGGTAAGCCAAACGGGGTAATTATGTACTGATCAATGAAATCTGTGATGTTTTCTGTATTAGCTATCTTTAATGGGACAAATTCTACCCACTTAGTAAAGTAATCAATAGTTGTGAGGATGTACCTATGCTGCTTGGAAGAGTTAGGAATAATCTCACCAATTATATCTAATCCCCATTGTTCGAATGGTTGTAGGATGTTAACTAGTTGTAAAGGGAATGTTGGCTTTCTTTCTCTTCCGGCTGTAGTTTGACAATTTTTGCACTTCCTTGCATATTCATGTGCATATTTAAATATTGTTGGCCAGTAATATCCTACATGCATGATTTTATGAGCAATAGTATTTCCTCCAAAATGTCCACCAGCTGGTCCATCATGTAATTCTTGCATGACCCTCTTAGCTTCAGGTTTCTCTAAGCATCTTAACAATACTAAATCATAATTCTTTCTAAACAATACATCATCGACTAGCTCAAACTGATTTGACTTTAATCTAAAAGTGCTCTTTGTTTTATAATTAACGTGCATAGGAGCATATCCATTTTTAAGATAAAATTTCAAATTAGCATATTGTGATTGCGTATCATTGAGGCTTACCTCTAATATTTGCAATTCATTACCTTGATCTTCTTTTAATGGCAACTGTGAAACTCCTGTTATCATCCTACAAAAACCTTGGCCCCTGAGAATTTTAGCTGGTTGAATTTCTACATCATATTCTTGGAGTGCAGTTACCCAATTAGCTTTTTTCTCCCCTACTTCTCTTTGAATAAGTATGTTAGGGTCCAACCCTAACCCCTTTATTTATGTAATAGGTTCGAGTCATAGTTATAGTTAAGTAAATAGTCAATAAAGCCCATATTAATAATTGTAAGTGGTTGACCCGAATTTAAAGAAGTGACCACAGTTAGTTGCAAATGGGCCATGGTATTAGATAGATGGCATTAATAAGAACCATGGTATTGACCCATGGTATTGCATGTATGAATCCTATATAAAGGATAGAGACTCCCCTCAAGGAGCATCGTGTCATATTTTGTAATTGAGCTTAGCTCCATTGGAGGTTGCCCCCTCGAAGAGGCAAGTGAACATTGCTTTCCTTTCTGAATAATTAAACACATGCTATTATTTCTTATTGTTATATTTTTTGGGTATATTTCTTCGCATATTTTGTATTCTAGTATCTTCTTGCAGTTCAAGAGCATAACAAGTGGTATTAGAGCACTTTCCAGGGCCGGTGGGATCTCCATTTTTAGCATAATTTTTTTTGGCTAGCGATGTGTTCCGGTGTCTTTAGACCACAGGATCTGTCATTGAGCGCATAAACTTGCAAATTTGGGGAGGCATGCATGTAGGAAATACAAGAGGTGGTCATGCTTGTTGGACTCACTTGTAACCCCTGTGGTTACCCCTTCGAGTAGAAGTGCATTAGACAGAACCGTGCACGGACTGTCTTCCAATTACCCTCTGGTATATCGAAAGCCCCCTAGGCTCTCTTCAAACCTTGCCATAGATAAATTGTCAGTCATCTTGCTGCTACAGGACATGAAGAACAACACTCGGGGAGATTAATCGTGCATATGATAGGGTAGTCAGGTTGTACGGCTAAGGGTATGGTTGATACTCCTTGGTTAGTGCCCTGAAATATTGGGCCAAGTACTATTGTCAAGCCCTTATGTATATTGCAATCTGTAGCACCTAACACTCCTTGAGACCATAGTTCCATTGTCTCTCTCCATATCATGCATCATCTTTACCGGATCAGATCTAATAGGTGGGGTTCCGTCGTAGCCGCAACAATCAGTTCTGCCATTCAGATCTCTCAGATCCGCCATTCAGATCTATCAGACCTGCCAAACAGATCTATCAAATCCACAATCAGAAGGGGTTAGATCACTGCCACATTCCTACTCATACTCCGTAGTTGAGGGTTTGCAACCAGATTTGACTATTTTTGTGGGCCCCTATACCTGGGCGTGATTCTCGCGGGACATTGGGCAGAATTTACTTTTCTGGGATTCGGCTACTGCAGTATTCCTAAGTGTGGAGTAAAACTCTTTTCGGAGTGAGACCCTCCCGGGACGCTTATAGGAGACTTAGCCCATAAGAATCAGGTCAACAAGCTGAGGAAGGTGGTACCATTCACTTGTTAGCATCAAAATTTCGAGTGGTCCCAAATTTTATTTATTTTTTCGCAGTAATGACAAGTGCACTGGATCGGTGCATGGTACAAACTGGAGCTCAAGCTATGGCCAATGAGAAGATCGACACCCTTGAACAAAATTTGGACACATTAACGAAGACTTTTGAGATCTTAGCTGACACACTCACAAAGGACAAGTCGGGGGAACAATCGGAGGCATATGCTTTTAATGAAAACATTGAGGGCAAGTCTAGCCATTCTCTTCACCTCTTTGGAAACCACCAACAGTCCCAATCGCGATCACCCAAGCTGGACATGTATAAATTTGATGGCTCTCATCCAGCCACATGGCTAGCACAAATGGAGCAATATTTCACATTTAATCACATCAGAGATGATGCGACTCAACTAAGTGTGGGTAGCATGTACTTGGAAAATGAAAGATGGCAATGGTGGTAGTGCCATCAACTTTGCTATGGAAGGCTCGTGACTTGGTAGGTATTCGCAAAAGCCCTTTCATATCACTTCAACCATGAATCTAATTTTTTGGGTCATCTTACTAAGCTCCGATAGACAAGAATAGTGCAAGAATATATTACAGCCTTTGAAGCCTTAGCCTTTCACATAGGAGGTCTACGAGATGAGTTCTACTTGGAATGTTTTGTCAGTGGTCTCAAAGAAGCCATACAAGCCCACGTCCGAGTGCAACACCCAATCTCATGGTTGGATGCTTGCAATATAGCTCATGAAGTCAAACACGTGTTAGCAGCCTAGTCGACTTGTCCAAATTTCATAGCCAAGGGTCACCCTACCCAGGCTCCAAGCACTACCCAAACACTTAAGGTTCAAAAGGTGTCACCAATGAAAATGGCAGAAAGAAGAAAGCAAGGATTGTGTTACTACTGTGATGAGAAATACTCCTTGGGGCATAAATGCAAGGAACCCAAATTCTTTTAAATTGATGCTCCTGATCACAATTCATTGGAGGAAGCCCCACCATTTGAGGAACCAGAGGAGGAAGATGAGGACAACCAACCAGACAATGCGCTTCCAACTACACCTGATGAACCAGTTATCTCACTTCATGCTTTGGCGGGGATTTATTCTCCCCAAACTCTCAAAATCAGAGATTTTATTAAGCATCACCCTATAGTAGTCTTGATTGATAGTGGAAGTACGCATAATTTTATCCATCAAAGAGTCACTGAAGCAATGCATTGTTTTGTCAGAGCAGTCTCTAATTTCCAGGTCCAAATTCTTGATGGGGGGACAATGAAATGTGAAGGCCACTATGAAAATGTCAAACTTTAAATGGCAGATTATTAGCTAAAGACCCACATGTTTTCCATACACCTGGGAGGGGGTGACATTAGCTTGGGTATTTAATGGCTCTGCACACTTGGCCCAATCACAATGGATTTCTAGGAGTTATATATGAGCTGAGTGTGATGTACGTCAGTGCCACAAAGGAGAAACAGTCAAATCCCCAGGCACATTACAAAAATTGTCCGTCCTAACATCAATCTGGATAGAGGTTTCTATGGACTTCATTATGGGTTTTCCGAAGTTAGTCAACAAGTCAGTCATCATGGTGGTTGTGGACAGACTTTCTAAGTATGCTCATTTTTGCACCCTACCCCACCCTTTTACACCGACTTTGGTGGCTCAATCTTTCATGGACCAGATCTTCAAATTGCATGCCATGTCCACTTCCATTATGTCCGATCATGACCCAATATTCACCAATAACTTTTGGCAGGAACTCTTCGGGCTACAAGGTACCCAAATACAACGCAGTACTTCCTATCATCCCCAAACTGATGGTCAAACTGAAGCAGTCAATAAATGTTTGGAGACCTCCCTTATGTTTTTCACTTCAGAAAAGAAACATCTATGGGTACAGTGGTTACCTCTAGCTAAATGGTGGTATAACACTAACTATCATGCCACCACCAAAATGACTCCATATGAAGCAGTTTATGGTCAACTCCCTCCTTCACCTACTTCTTATATCCAAGGATGCTCAACCATGCTAGCCCACCTCAGAGAGAATCTCCATCAAGCTCAAAACCAGTTCACCAAGGATCACCAAGGATCACTAGGAGAGGGAAAGATGGTTGGGAGAGGGGAAGAAACCCTATGGAAAAACGTAGAAAACTAAGGCAGATTTGAGGTGAACTTTGGGTGACCAGTGAGGCATAGATCAGGGAGAGAATGTGATGGCTGATAGGCTGACCTACTGTGAGAAGAAATTAGTTGCAAAAGAACTAATAGTCAAACAATGAAATCAAGCAAACAAGGAAATTAAGTACATCAAAAAAAACATAATTTTGCATCAAGCTAATCTAAATTATGAGCTATGGAAAGAAATACTGAAAATGCTATAATGAGAGAAAGAATGGAAGAAGACTTATTGCAAAGACAAAAATGAGCATGGTGAAAGAGATCTAAATCAAAGCATTAACCTTCTAACAAACTGCAACACTAGAAATCCTATGGAGAAGGAAAATCTGTGTTTTTGTGGCAGCAAGAGGGTCTTGGCCTCAGTTCATGTTCCCAAAGGGAGGAAAGGAGGCCAAGGCAATGTTTCTGGCCTTTTGTATCTTCTTTCTATCATTGTTTACCCTACTATAGAAAGAACAAATGGAAACAACCTTCTAAATCACCAAAAGCAACCTATTATTAACCAAGAAATAAATTCATCTAACAGCAACTAATCCATAAACTAAAACAAAGCATATAAATATAAACAAGACGAGCTTGGCTGCTTGGATTAGGCCCTAACCCAAGAGCTTCAGCCCTGTAAGGTAACTTAGTGCTAGCTCAAGAAGAATCCCATATTTATTATCAGAATAGTAATAGGATTACATGAAACTGTCACCAAAAGAAAGCTCGAAGTTGAGCAGACAAAAACTGCAGCAAAAATATGACCCTAGTGAGGCCCTAGGCCTCTCTAATTATACAACTGAAGCTCCCAACAGCTTCCTTAAAATCAAGGAGGCTTGGCTCCCAAAACTCGAGATAAACATAAGTTATCCTCCACTTGCTCAACTGCCTCCTAGTGCATTGATTTGCTTGTTTGTGCTCCGAGCTGCATGAAGGAGAATTTGAAGTGGGGAGTAATAAATGAGGGGGACTCCCTACTATAAATCCTCTCATTTGTCCACTTCGAATTATTGCTGCCAATTGTCCATTGAATCTTTGACTTTGTCTTCAAAATTCAACAAAAATTTGCATTAAACACATATTAGATCTCATGGCATCATAACTAACCCAGCTCACTCCATAAGCATAACTATAATAAAAAAACATGCAATAAGCTAAGAGAATGGTTGATTTAACTATGTTAGGAGGCAAAATGAGCCCATATAATTACCCATTTATGGGGCTCATCATCACCCCCTACTAAAGGTGTTGCTCATCCTCCAAGCAACTTAGTCCATCTCCTCATCTTTGATGGCCCTGGTGGCCTCCCTAACATCCCATGCTTCTGATGTGATCTCCTCTTCTTTGTCATGGAATACTGCCTTTCTGTCTACCTCTTCCCACTGTTGTTGCTCTTCTTCCTCTTTTCTGCCTTTTAGCATGCCTAGCAGCAGCGGGGGACTCAATTTGAGGCCAATCCAATTGACCTTCAAACTCTGCATGGAGCACTTGTACAGTGGCACTCTCCTTAATGCCTCTTTCATCCTTGTTGGGGAGTGATACTCCCTGATCTGCAAACTGTGTGGTAAGGTGTTCCAACTCCTCATACAAGCATGAATACAGTCATCCCCAAGTAACCTTTCCATATCCTCAAAATGTGAAATGGCTTGAGCCTGATCATTGATATATTTAGGGGCAATTTGGGGATTATTTGCAAGTAGGTTATGTGTGCTGATGAGTGCCATGGGATTTGATGGCTCAACTCTTATCATTAAGGGCTCATTTTGCTCCTTTATCATCAACTTTCTTATTTCTGCCGCCCTTAACTCTTCATGATTCATCCATGAGGCCATGGCCATTAGTTGCAGGTCCCCTAGCCTAGCATTGGGGTCCCACCATTCATGTCTGTGAGGGCCATGTCATGCAGATAGAATTCTATTATTTTTGCCTTGTCTTCTGATGAGCTTTGGTCACAGAGGTCCATAAACTATATGTAATCTTGAAAAGGCATTATGCCTCTATGTGCCAAAGTCTTTATCTGAAACTGTAGCCATTGGTCCTTGAGGTATAATCCATAGGATTTTGCTGGTGTTCTACATTGTAGTGCTTCCGTGGACCAGCTGGCCATGCATGCCTTTTCTTGCAGCTGTCTTCTTAGCAATTCATTTTTTGTTTCAAGTTGAGTTCTTGTGATTTCTTCTCTATGTCTGACAGCACTTAATTCTCTGCCCATTTCTCTGAGTTGATTCTGCATATGGCCAATATCCTCAAATCCCTTGGATTTGGCTATTTGCATCCACCTATGGGTCCTTATTCTTTCATTCTCCAACTCAAAAAATAGTGGAATTGCAAATTTTTGTGGAATGATTCTTCCCCCCTCAAGAATATTGTAGTAAGAGACATGACTAGGTTGGGGGTCAGGTTCTTGTGCCTCTGTTGCATCCTCCTTCCCCTGTGGCTATCCTTCTATCCGTTTTTCAAGTTTATTGGTCTCCTGTAGTATTGACAGGGTCTCCTGTAGAACAGTCTGTGCCTCCTGTAGAACTATTTTTGAGTCTTGTAGTTCTACTTTTTCCTTCCATGTGGGAGATCTAGGAGTCCCCCTTTCATAAGTGATAGTGCCTTGGAAGGGGATTCCTTTCCTTGGGCAGAGGGTGAGTCTTCAATAACAATAGGCACTTTAGAAGAAGGATGGGGTTTCCCTGTTTTGATCCTTGTGCTCTTCCTAGCCCTGAAATACATTGAGGTCTGCCTCTTCCTCTTTTGTTTTGGTTTAATTGGGGCATTGAAGGTAGTGAGAGTAGCTACTACCTCTCTTTATAGGGTCTTAGGAGACACTTCTGTCTTTTCTGCCCCTTTTTCTCCTCCTCCTATCTTTTTCTCTGTCTCTGTTTGTCTTGTTTCTTCCTGCTCTATTTTGGTTTCTTCCTTCTTCCCTTCTTATTCCTCAATTTCTTCCCCTTCTCCCCCTTGCTTCTTTTCCTCCTCACTATCATAAGGATTGATGTCATAGGTGAGGGCCTTTATGTCATCTTCTGTTGTCATGTTTCGGAAAATTTCCCATGCTATGGGGATTGTGAATGTATGGAGGGCTTCTTCCACTAAAATTTTGATTAACCCATGGTGAGCCAGCTGATATGGACTCCCTGACTTAAACTTAATGCTGGAGTCTATGAGGGACTGCAGGAGGAAATAGGGGATGTTGAGTTTCTGGGGTGTTGGAGTGTCCATGCCATATCTCAGCTCATGAAGGATTCTAAAATGGTAGCCATAGACTATGTTATACCTCCCTTCACAGGAAACATATTTGATGATTTGGTAACTAACCTCATCCCAAGGGTAGGGTATGGTTGTCCTTCTAATGCCATTCTTATCTTCTACAGGATGTTCATTGTTTTGGAAGAATTTTTTCTTGGTAGCCTGTCCAATTGGTTTTTCATCTTTTCTCCAAGGCAATCCAAGAGGAAGGGTAGTAACCCTACTGATAAATTCTGGGGTGATTTCCATGGAAAGACCTCTAAGAGTGACAGTGGCATGGGTTCTTGAGTGAGGGACTAAAGAAAGGGCAAATTCCTGAGCAACTTCCTCATCAAACCCTCAGAATTTCTCAAAAAATGTCATCCAATTTGCCCTAGTGAATATGGCTACTACTTGGGGATGTTCATGGAGCCTGGTTGAATTAGTGGACTCCTTCCTCATGAATCATTCCTTCATTGTGCTTATACCCCTTTTGAACACCAAATGTAGAGATGGAGACAAGAATTTTGGAGAAAATAGGAAATCGGAGGAAAACTGCGTTTTTTTTTAAGAAAACATGCAGAAATTTTTTATGTAATTCCTCTTCTTCTATGGACTCAATTCCTCCTAAAATGATATCATTCCTTCCACATATTGATAATCAAGGTGGGTATGCATGGAACCTACCTCCTCAGGTCAGAAATCGAGAAAAAAACCCATGTTTTCTTCTTAAAAATAGCTCACTGCCCCTCCTGTAGAACTGCCTGTAGGTTCTCCTGTAGAACCTGTAAGCGCTCCTATAGAACGTTGATAGCATGAGGATGGATGAGAGTGATGGAAAACAATGGTTTCGAGGTTGTGGGGTGACAAGGAGCTTGTTGCAGCTAAGTGGATGAGGATAGAATGAAAGAAAAGGTGGTGAGAGTTTTTAGAGGAGGAGTACTTATTCCTTCTTTTAGATATTTCTGATGATGGGGTGAGTTGGCAAAAAGGTACGTTGGCCATATTTGGACCATTGGTCCCCACCTACCTTTTCATCATGGTTCCTTCCTGCATTCTCCTCTCATCATTGCATTGGAGTTTGCAAACCTTCCACTACCTGTCCTTGGGATCTTTCTCTGAGTTGACTATGCGCACGTGTGGTGACATTTTCGGATGAGTGCAGTCAATTGGATGAAGGTGGCCAAGTTAACTGGCCACCTTTTCTCGTTCAACCCCAACCATCTCATTCACTTATGCATATCTTTCAATTACACAAATGCAACATAGGATCGGGTTATTCACTTACCTGTGAGTCGAATGTATGTGCTGTGAGGTATTTTGGCTCCTTTTACTACTGCATGCTTGTATTTCCTTTGTTGCATGCTCTCTGCTTTTTGATATGTGGTTGTTAGTCTTATGCAAGTATCCTCTGGCTGGATCTAAGCTTCAGATGTCTCCTTCAATCCCATGATTGCACTTCTTTTGCTATTGTGGCTTGATTTTAATGGGATCAGCTGCTACAGGAATTCCTATAGAAGCTCCTGTAGCTACTTCTCCCTTTAAAATTTTAGCTTATTTCTATACTGGAAGCTATGAGGATGATGCTAGAGATGCTGATGGAGATGGAGAGGTACTCGGTAAGCTGCACGTGAGATTTGAGGTTGCTGCTTCTTTTATTTTTTGTTCTTTTTTCTAAAAACTAGTTTTCTGTGCTTTTCTGTGATAGGAAGGGAAAAAATGATGATGATGATGTGATGCAGGTGTGGAATGGATGGCAAGGAGGGTTGATAGTTGTAGGAGGGATTACATGTTCTTCATAAAGCTTCCCAGCCCATCAAACTGCTTTTTGGAACCATTTCTGGCTCTCTGTGATTCCTACAGGAGCCTCCTATAGAAAACACATGGCCTCCTGCAGAACACACAATTTCCGGAAAAAAAAACTCATTGCGGTGGAAGAAAGGTCAAAAATGATGGAGAAGAGTGTGGAGGAGGTAAAATAGGCCCTTTGGCATCTTCTCTTGCTCCTTGTACTCCTCCTGCAACCTGCAATACACATTAAAATTCAATTTTCCTTTTCTTCTTTTTCTTTTTTCTTTTTTTGAAAACAACTAGGGTGCCTCAAGGAGGTTTCACCCTAATTGCCTACCCTGGGCACCTCCAAGGGAGTTTTTCACCTAGGGATCTTATTCTCTTTTTTCTTTTTGGCATTGCTGAGCCACCTCAAAAGAGGTTTTCAACTCAATGATGGGACTCAAGCGCCTCATGGAGTTTTTCACTTGAGTCCTTATTTTTTTATTTCTCTTTTTTGTTTCTTCAATGAGTGGGTGAAGTGGTGGCTAAGACATGCTCCACTACCATCACTGTCTTATTCAGATTTTCAATGAACTCTCACTTGGAGAGAGGCTTCTTGTAAATTTTCAACCTATGCCTATTGACAAGCATGGGGATGGCTTCCTCATCAATGGTTCTGATCAAAACTGAACCATTGTCATTGCATTTTTCCATAGTGTAGGGTCCTAGCCATCTTGTCCTTACCTTGAATCACAGAGCAATGCCAAATCTCCCTCTTGGAATTTCTTCTCCTTGATATTTTTGTCATGCCATATCTTCCTCTGAAGCTGAACTACATCTGTGTGGAGAAGGGCCTGCAATCTTTGTTCATCCAATCCATTGAGCTGGAGTAGTCTTTACTTCTGTGCATGGCTGAGGTCTAGGTCCAGCTGAGCTGCCATCCTTAGTGTATTGAATTCAAATTCTATTGACAGCAAAGCCTTCTTCCCATAGACCAGTTCATAGGGTGTGAACCCTGTGGTGGTCTTCCATGTTGTGTTGTAGGCCCAGGTGGCCTCAACTAATCTATCTGCCCAATCTTTTCTGCTATTGCTCACTACCTTGGTCAAAGTTTCTTCCAAAGCTTTGTTAGTGACTTCCACCTGCCCATTGGCTTGTGGATGGTAAGGGGTGGAAGTCCTGTGCTTGATTTTATGATGTGTGATCAAATCTTCAATCAAATTGGAAGTGAACTGGCTTGCTTAATCTATGACCAATTCTCTTGGATACCAAAACTTGTAGAATATGTTTTCTCCCAAAAACTCAACTACTTTTTCCTCTGTTGTTGCTTTGATTGCTTTTGTTTCTACCCACTTTGTCAGGTAATCAGTGCACACAATGATGTATTGCTTCTGTTTTGAAGGAGGGTTGATAGGACCCACAAAGTCCATGCCTCACTTCTCAAATGGCTCAAAGGTCACTTGAGGTTGCATGGGAATCTCATCCTTTGGAGTAGGTTTCCCCATCCTTTGACACCGATCACATTGGCTGGTGTATCTCCTCACATCTCGATGAAGAGTGGGCCAATAGTAGCCTGCTTGCAAGATTTTGAAGGTAGTTCTCTTTGTTGCAAAATGACCTCCACAAGGCCCATCATGATAGGTCAGGAGGATGTCAAAAACTTCCTCCTCCCTGAAAAATCTTCTCAAGATCTGATCTAGGCCAAGTTTGAAGAGATTACCCCCAATCCAGGTGAAAGGGCGATTTCCCTCAGTATCATTCTCTTCTCCTTCGAGGACAGGTGTGGTGGGAACTATGTTGAAACCAAGTAGTTTTCTATATCAGCAAACCATGGAGAGAGTACTGAGATAGCAAACAGGTGTTCATCTAGCATTTGATCATCCACCATTCCTTCTTCACTTGTAGGCAAATTTACTCTGGAAAAAAAGTCAGCAACAACATTTTCTTTACCAGGCTTATCAATAATGGTCAAATCAAACAGCTACAGTAAAAGCAGCCATCTAATAATGTGAGCATTTACATCTGGTTTCTTCATTAAATATCTAATTGTAGCATGATCAGTATGCATGACAGTCTGATAGACTATGATATAATGTCTGAATTTGTTTAAAAAATGCACAATAGCTAGGAGTTCCTTCTGAGTCGCTATGTAGTTTAACTCTGCCTTTGAAAAATTTTTACTTATAAAGTATATGCTATAAGGTAACTTTTCATCAATTTGTCCTAAGGCTGCTCCTATTTCTTTCTTTGAGGCATCTGTGTGAATGTGGAAAGGTAGGGCCTAGTTTGAGCCTCTCAAAATTGGGGCAATCACAAGTTTACTCTTCAAGGTATCTAAGGCTTCTTGACAGTTTTCCGACCATACAAATTCGACATCTTTGCCTAGAAGACAAAACAACGGAGAGGATAGCTTACTGAAATCTTTAATGAATCTTCGGTAATACCCAGCTAAGCCTAGGAAAGTTCTGACATCTCTCACCTTTTAAGGAGGTGGGACCCTTTGGATGATGGCAATTTTGTCGGGGTCCACCTGCAATCCTTATTGAGATATTGCATGACCTAGCACAGTCCCTTCAATCATCAAAAATTCACATTTTTCCAGACTAAGGGATAGGTTCATCTCAATACACCTGTCCAAAACGTTTCCTAGGTTAGATAAAGCTTCCTGAAAGTCAAAACCATAAGGAGTAAAATCATCCATACATATTTCCACTGCATCATGAACCAATTCAGAAAATATACTCAATATCGCTCTCTGGAAAGTGGCTGGAGCATTACACAAACCAAAAGGAAGGAGCAGGTATGCAAAGGTACCCCAAGGACAAGTGAAAGTGGTCTTTTCTTGGCCTTTTGGGCTAATTTGAATATGATTGTACCCGCTACACCCATCTAGGAAGGAGAAAAACTTTTTCCCCACCAGACCATCTAACACTTGATCTATGAGAGGCAAAGGAAAATGGTCCTTTTTAGTGGCTTTGTTCAATTCCTGATAGTCGACACAAATTCTCCACTTACCATTTTTCTTTGGCACTAGCACCAAAGGAGAGACCCACTCACTGTCAGAGATGGGGTAGATGAATCCTGCATCAAGTAATTTTTGCAACTCTTCCTTGACAATGTGTTTAAGTGTTGGATTCATCCTCCTTTGAGGTTGCTTGACTGGTTTGCAATATTCCTTAATGTATATATGATGATTACATATTAAAGGGTGCACTCCATCTCCTTATAACTCTAGGTGAAGTCATCTAAAATTTTTCTCAATAAGCTACACAACTCTTTCTCCTAGGAAGTGGATAGGGATGGATTGATTTTCAAGATTCTTCCTAGGCCGAACTCTATATTCTTAACACGGAGAGAGGTCAGGTCAGCCACACAGAGATCAATTAAGGGGTTGTTTTGGGTTTCTTTCACTATGTCCTCTAATGGTAAGATACTGGGGGGTGGATTCTGAATTACATTTTCAATGATATCATCCTCATCTTGTAGTTTCCCCCCCATGGTGGTTTCTAATGCACAAAGTGGTGCAGAATAGACTTCATCCTTATCCTCCTCCTCCAACCAGAGAGGTAGATCATGTTTTAGAAAGGGCTGGGAAGGAGGGTATATGATTAATTGTTTGGATATATGCCCATTCTTGATGTTCATGTTCCCACCTCAACAACTGAGGTAGGCATCGACAGTAGCTAGCCAGGGTCTTCCCAGGATGAGAGGATACCAAATGAGCTTTCCCTTTAGCTGTAGAACTAAGAAATCAGCAAGGTACTCCCAAGAATCAATGGAGACCATCACATCTTCCACAATCCCTTCAGGGGTCACGGTGGAGTGGTCTGCTAGTTGCAGTATTGTCGTGGTCTTCCTCAAGGAGCCTTGGAGTTAAGTTTGAGCACTGTGTCCTTTGTCATCACATTAATGGTAGCTCCTAGATTAATCAAGGTATGTGTGATTAGGGTACCATTGATGTGGACATCAACTATTGGGCTTCCACAGTCCAGATATTTCAGACAGATTACTTGTCCCAACATCAAGTCGGACAGTTGTCCTATGACATTGATGGTTGGGGCATCTCTCTTGCGCCTTCCTGGATGCCTAAAGAACTTCTCTTTGATCAACCTATTGTATATAGGCACATCTTTTATGGCTTGGAGAAGTGGTATCTTCACACATAACTGTTTCAATTCTCCCAGAAGTTTAGTTTCTTCTAGGGTAGGTTGTGTTGTCCCGGCTAGTCTCTCAGGAAAAGGTGGAATTTCTTTAGGTTCACTTTCCTCTTTATCTTCCTCAACCTCCCTAGGTGGAGGTTGGCTATCTGGGATAACCTTCCTAGATCGTAGGTTAATCTCTTGAATCTCCACAGCATACATTGAGCATGATGGTTCCCACTATATACTTGTTGAGCCTCTATGTTGTTTCGGTTTAGTTGGGAGAGCCTTTGGGTTGCCATGGTGCAGTAGGAGGCAATGGTTGTGGTTGAGCAGGTGGTGGAGGCAAAAGAGTGGGAGGAGAGTTGTATTGGGACCTCCACCCCTAATGAGATGCATTCCACTGAGGTTGCGGCTGAGCATCGGATGGAAATGAATGAACGGTTGGTTGGGCATGATATTGAGATGGAAAGGACCAAGGAGGAGCCATGGACCAGGAAGGATGAGTAGGGGGTCCCCAAGAAGGTATGGAAGTGACTTTGTTGGGCTTGTAGTATGCCTTAGATTTCCCTTGCATCCCCTGCTAGTATGTTCTAGGTCCACGCGGTCTCCTTTGGTTCATGAAATAGAGTGGTTCAGTGTCTCCTTGGACCCCTTGGTATATAGCTTTAAGTTTGGGAAAGGAAGGGCACTTATCTGTAGAATAATCTTCTTCACAGACTGAACAAACCTCTATAGAGTTTAATGGACATTCATTCCTAGGATGCCTCCTAGCGCATCTAGGAAAAAAGATGGCCAAAGCCCTCTCTACTTCCTCTTGTTTCCTTTTGATATGCAAGGTATCCATTTGCATGGCAAGAGTCTACAACATCTCACTTTTGAAGTCTTCCAAAATATTTCCGAGTTCGTCTTTGATGGATGAATTGGAAGAGGAGGTACTGGCTATGGGTTGACTCCCCCTATCTCTCTTTCTAGCTGCTCTAGGATGGTTCCTAAAGACAGTCTTTATGTCCTCATAAGATAGTTGGTAGATGTCTCCCCTGGCCAGTAGATGGAGGGTGTCTAGAAGGTCTTCTGAAATTCTCCTGAGTAGGACCAACTTCAGAGATTCAGGGTCAAGTGTGCACCTAGCCCTTTTGTAACTGAGCTAGAACCTTTCTTCATAATCTTCCAAGGATTCATCACTTCCCATGGTCATTCGGAAGATTTCTTCCTTGGTATATTTTGACCTATAGTAGTCTCAATATTTGTTATTAAAGGCCTATTTCATCTAAGCCCAAGTTGTGATGCTATTACCAGGTAACCCCATGAACTAGGGCAATGTTGCATCCTTGAGAGTAGAAGGGAATAGTTTCAACTTTTTCTCATCTTCTGCATAGTCATAGGTTCGACAGATGAGAGAAAACTTAAACAAGAAGGTGTCAGGATCTTTTGTAGTCAAACCATGGAAGTGAGGTAGGTCTAAAGGACTTATATTCTTCATTTTGGAGTCTCCATTAGTCTCCCGGATGGGAAAGGTACCCTCTATTCTTTCTCCATTTCCCCTAGCATTTTTGTTTTCAGCCATTTGCTCAGGAGCGATGTTTTCTTCTTCTTCTTCCCGTATAGGTTCTTCAAATATCTCTGGTTGTTCACCTAAATGTTCTTCTTGATCACTGCCACCAAAGAAGAGATAAGGTTCGCTGTGTGATGTAGTGGGGGTGTTGGGAAAGAATTTTCCTAAATTATCTCTATTCCTACAAGGAATGAAAGGAAATGTTTTTGGTTGGTTTTTTTTTTTTCACTAATTATACCTGCAAAACTGAAATGGATTGAACAATACAAATTGCAAATAACTGAAATGAACTTTGCTGAAATGAAATTTGCAAAATTGAAAAGGAAAGAAAGAAAATGCAGAAACTGAAAGAAACAACTATTCTACTTTTGTTGAAATGAAATTTGCAGAATTGAAAAAGGAAAGCAAGGAAATGTAGAAACTAAAAGAAACAATTATTCTACTTTTTCTTAAATAAACTAATTAGCAAAATGTTGCGATAGAAAATAGAAGAAAGCAGTAATCACAAAATCAAAGAAAGGAAAGCTTACTCTACATAGGCTACTCTACTTGCAGAAAGGAAAAAGAATAAAATGTAAAGTAAACCTAGCAAACCCTACTTAACCAACTAATCCTACTTTTGTAGAAAGAAATATGAAAACCATGAAATGAATTCCATTACCTACTCACGGAAGTAAACAACATCTACTCAAGCTATTTCTAGAAGGAAATGAGGAAAAAAACATCTTTTTGGATTTTTATTTATTTTTATATGAATTTGTCATGCATGTAATTTATTTGTTTTGTGAATGTGGAAGGGAATAGGTGGCGATGGAGGGTGGTTTTAGGACTTGAGAGGATGTAGGATGGTGTGTATAGGTCCCAGGAGGTCTAAGGTGGCCTTCTGGAGGCTTTTCCCGCAATTGACCTTCAAAAGGAAGCCTACAGGAAAATTTACAGGAGGACATAGGGGATCTACAGGAGGTCTACAGGAGGATGCTGAGAGCAGTTTTGAAGGTTTTAAAGGTGTGAGAGTGGATGGAAAGGATAGATGAAGGCTAGGATGATGTGTTAGGGTGCCTAGGGTTCACCAAGGATCACTAGGAGAGGGAAAGATGGTCGAGAGAGAGGAAGAAATCCTGTGTAAAAACACAGAAAACTAAGGCAGATTTGAGGTGAACTTTGGGCGACTGTTAGGGCATAAATTAGGGAGAGAATGTGATGGCTGATAGGCTGACCTGCTGTGAGAAGAAATCGGCTACAAAAGAACTGACATTCAAACAATGAAATCAAGCAAGCAAGGAAATTAAGTACATAAAAATAAAAAAATTAAAAAAAAAAATAGAATTTTGCATCAAGCTAATCTAAATTATGAGCTATGGAAAGAAATGCTGGAAAATGCTATAATGAGAGAAAGCATGGAAGAAGACTTATTACAAAGGCAGAAAAGAGCATGGTGAAAGAGATCTAAAGCAAAGCATTAACCTTCTAACAAATTGCAACACTAGAAATTCCATGGAGAAGGAACATCTGTGTTTTTGTGGCAGCAAGAGGGTCTTGGCCTCAGTTCATGGACCTAAGGGAGGAAAGGAGGCCAAGGTAGTGTTTTTGGCCTTTTCTATCTTCTTTCTATCACTGTTTACCTTGCTATAGAAAACACAAATGGAAAAAACTTTCTAAATCACCAAAAGCAACCTATTCTTAACCAAGAAATAAATTCATCTAACAACAACTAATCCATAAACTGAAACAAAGCATATAAATACAAAAAAGAGGAGCTTGGTTGCTTGGATTGGGCCCTAACCCAAGAGCTTCAGCCCTGTGAGATAACTCAGTGCTAGCTCAAGAATAATCTCATCTTTATTATCAAAATAGTAATAGGATTACAAGAAATTGCCACCAAAAGTAATCTCGAAGTTGAGCAAAGCAAAACTGTAGCAAAAATTCAACAAAAATTTGATCCTAGTGAGGCCCTAGGCCTCTCTACTTATAAAACTGAAGCTCCCAACATCTTCCTTAAAATCAGGGAGGCTTGGCTCCCAAAACTGGAGATAAACATAATTTATCCTCCACTTGCTCGGCTACCTCCTAGTGCATTGATTTGGTTGTTTGTGCTTCGAGCTACATGAAGGAGAATTCGAAGTGGGGAGTAATAAATGAGGGGAATTCCCTCCTATAAATCCTCTTCTTTGTCCACTTCGAATTATTTCTGCCAATTGTCCATTGAATCTTTGACTTTTCCTTCAAAATTCAACACAAATCTGCATTAAACACATATTAGACCTCATGGCATCATAACTAACCCAACTCACTCCATAAGCATAAATATAATCAAAAAACATGCACTAAGCTAAGAGAATGGTTGATTTAACTGTGTTGGGAGGCAAAATGAGCCCATATAATTACCCATTTATGGGGCTCATCATTCGCCATGTTGAACTGTGGTGGAGGTGGTGATGGTGTGGGCGAAGTTACAGGTGACGGTGGTGAAGGTGGAGGTGGTAGTTGCAGGAAACCTTGTTTTATAAACTGAACTGTACTTTGCAAAGAATCTTGCGCTACTCCCTCTTCATCACTCAAAGGAGGTGAAATCAGTGGGCTATATTTAGGACCCTTTCTTCCTTTGTTCTTGTAAGTTTTTCTACTTCGCATAGCTCCGAACATCAAGGTAGATGCATAACTTGTTTTTCCCAAAATAACATCTTAATCCAAGTATTTAAAGACTTCAAGTACTTACCTTGTGGACCTTTGAAAAAACGCTACCCCGCTTTGCTGTAACTAACTGAGGTATCAACTGCGAATTTTGTCACGAACCCTCCTATGATACGATCGAGCCAATGATCGACAATGCGATCTTATCCTCAGAGGCTTCTAGTCTCTATACTAACTCTGGGGTCCAGTCAATAGTACCGTCGAGCCTCCACCTTCCTTGGCTATCTGCTAGCTTCGCGATCCACTCGTATAACTCAATTGGAAAGGAATAGAAAAAGATTTCATGGATTTCTGTATATAGGTACCTATCTAACCACTGTTCCTTTATCAACCGCAGATTCTTATTCTCCCGCATCGCAAATTCGTGGATCTTCCTATCCAACCAATCTTCATTCTCTTTCTTAGTTGGATTCCAGTGATACGACATCACACATCTCTCATGCAGATTCTGGTCCCAGCAACAGAACCATTTGTTGGCTTTGTGGTCCTTCACCCAAGTTTAGCATTAGTCAGCCAAACAAATACCTACACTACTGGCCCTTTCGGCATCAGCCTATGGAGCGCGGGTCGAAGTCTCACCCGAATTAGTATGGGGGGATCCTAGAACCAAATTTCCTCACCCTCAGATGACTGTGATGTTAGTTTGGACAACCTGCCCCTCATTTCTTGCAGGTCGCTAAGCCTTAGGGCTCTATCAGTCTACCCTTTATTCCGCCTTTTAGTACCTCCACGAAGGTGTACAATTAACCCTTGCATAGCCCTAACCCGTGGTTTAGGTACTTTCGTGTAGCTATGACAATATATTGTATAGGTTCACAAGTTGTTTCAAGTGTTTTACTTATCTTACCAATAAATCATAGTTAGCGTCATGTAAACTGATATCTTTACTTTTGTTCAATTAACAAATATAATCACATATATTCACGCATCAAATAAACATTGTAAAATAAACCCAAACATAATATAATCAAATGCATTAACAGAGACTAAATACACAGTGATTACTGAATATTTTCTCTTTATTGATATTTTCCAGTTTAGTACAAACTCTATCCACCCTACGCACATAGTTGTAGGGTCCACACACTCAGTTGTGGACTTCCACCCTAGGCCTCTGCGCACTTAGCTACAGAGCCTCTACCTATGCTAAGACCCGAAACACTTAGACTTCTCTACCAAACTTCCAATGTTTTTTTCATCTTCTTCTTAGAGCTTGCTTACTTAGCTCCTTTTTATACAATATCATGGTTTGCAGACCATGGGTAGATCTTTATAGCTGAATTGACACTTTTACAAAATAAGGGCAGATGACCCTTTATGACTCTTGACACCTTCGCACTCTGTGCTTGTAAAATGCAGAGACTTTACAAACTTATTACAAAATTGTTCCAAAACATGGGCTTTTAGCCCCAAAACTGCTCTTGGGGGAACTCGCTCCCAACAGGGTGGATAGAAAAATCTACGAATTCGTGGCGCAAGAAAATAGAATTCTGCACCTGACAAAAGAACAGTGGTTATATAGGTATCTACACATAGAGATACACGAAATTTTCTTATGTTCCTTCCCGATCGAGCTATACGAGTCGATTGCTAAATTGGTAGACGACCAAGGCAGGTGGAGGCTTGATAGTTCAATAGTCTGGACCTTGGAGCTAGTCTGAAGATTGGAAGCCTCTGAATATAAGATCACGCATGATTTTGATCACTAGCTTGATCGCGTCATAGGAAGATTTGTGATAGAATTCGCAGTTAATACCTTAGTCAACTACAACAAAACAGATGACACTTCTTCAAGGAACTACGAGGTCAGTATTTAAGATCTTTGAATACTTGGATTAAAATTCTCTTGTGTAAAAAGTGGGTTATGGAATTACCTTAATGTTTGGATCTACGCAAAGTGGAAATCTCTTCAGAGATAGAGGAAGAACAGTTCTTTAATATAGCCTGCTGATTGAGCCTCCTCTGAGTGACCATGAAGGAGCAGCACAGGCTTCACCACAGAGCACTGTCCAATTAATACAACAAGGGTTCCTATGAATACCTCATCCAGCCACACCACCTCCACCTTCATCTCCACATCATACACCTTCACCCACACCACCACCACCTCTGCCACTATTCCATCGTTGGGGTAATCCAATTACTCGACCATTTACTTATGACCATCATGATGTCATCTTCATATACTAACTATGGTAGTTGATGCGATACATTCTCCAAATATTTCTTAGCACGGATAGAGACACTATGAAAGTCCACTTTAAAATCACCAACGTTGCAAAACTCTTCAAATAATGTAGGTGAAAATTGTGAACTTTGTTTAATGACTCTGCATAGGTCCATCTCAAAGAGAACCTAGAATATTTTTTTCTCCATCACTCAGGTCGGTTCCTTAGAGGCCCATAACGAGGCAAACATCACAGCCTCGCACACATCAGGTTGTACACTAGGGAACTACGAATCCTCCATTGTTCACCATGCTACCAACACGATCAATAGTAAAAACCACACGAAGTGGAATGGTTTCCTTTCTTCTTGTGCTTCATGATAGTCATCCAAAAACTCCTGACAGAGATACCCGACCCAATTAAACTGGACCCTCTTGCTACATCATGTAGCCAAGGATATGATTGGGACCAACACTTCATCTTCCTGACACTTCCTCAAGATTTTACCAGCCAAAATGGATGCGGAAAAATGCACAACCTCATACTCATTCTTCATCTGATTCGCCAAATTCTTCTCTTGAGATTTCCCAACATATGTGGCATTAGGGATTGCTCATTGATGAGGCAGTGCAGTAATCCTTCAGATTAACATATCGTCAATCGAAATTGGCTCTCCAAGCCACAGATGCCCATTATGTACTAATACCAATAACTGGTGCATATAAATTGTGTTTATGTTGTTGCACACAAAATGGGGAACATAAAGCATGTTTAGCAAC
This sequence comes from Pinus taeda, assembly GCA_000404065.3. NCBI lineage: Eukaryota > Viridiplantae > Streptophyta > Pinopsida > Pinales > Pinaceae > Pinus > Pinus taeda. The sequence continues at coordinate 3,341 of APFE030863870.1, read as the reverse complement.
CCAGCGTGATGAATATCAACTACCCACTTCATTGGTTCAACCCTTGTCACTCCATATTCTTAGTAATACACAAATTATAGGTACTTTTTGTGCTAAAATTAGGGATACTTGTTGCAATCATTCAAATCCCAATCCTCCATACACAGGTGTGGCACCTTGGCCAACAACTCTCCCTCAATGGGCACTTCCTCTGGTAACACAGGTGTCAAGAACTTGTATTTAATAGAATCTGAGTCCTTCATTAACTTTGGAGTTGGTTTCCTTGACGACATATAAGGTGGAAACCTGGATATTGGTTCCAACTCGTCAGCGCTGATATCTAAAAATCTGTCCACTAATTCCTCCTCATCCAGGTCTTGGGGTTCCATTGGTTGTTTCTGTGGATCCATTTTCTCCTTACTCCATAGTTTTGTGGGGATTTTCCTTGGTGAGTGTCTAACCGAGGTCCTCTAGGGCTTCTTCTACTTCTTGGCCACTGATGATGCGAAAGTAGGATTAGTTCTTGGCCATCAAGGTGTAGTAGTATGCCCTGCATGGGAGGCAATCATAATGGATTATAGCCCTCAACTTGAAAACTCCTACTCAAGCTTCTTCCAAATCCAACCAGACATGTAGCAGAATGCTCAGCTCACACTTAGGCACAAAATCATAAAGTGAGTTCTCAATAAACAAAGTGTCTGAATGTGGAATGAGATTCCATATTTATAAGCTTTTTCAATTCAAACCACTCAATTCCCTCCAAATATTCCTCTTAAATGTGGATTGGGTGGAATATTTGCCTAGATATGCCTCTTAAATACGTTTCCCCCATTCCTTTTAATGACAATTTCCCTATCAAATCATCCCCAATTGTCATATTATAAATGAACTGTTGGCATTATGATACAAGTGTTGTCCTTGATGGCAAGATGACAGATTATAGTGCAGCAAGTCAGTAGCAAAGAATTGATGATCAGATTACAAAGAATGAAGAAAGCTAAGTATACACGCAGGTTCACTATATACCAAGTCACGTACAGAGGCAGGTTATACGCAGGTTCACTATGTACCAAGTTGCGTATATACGCAGGTTCGCTATATACCAAGTAGGGTATACACGCAGGGTATACTCGCAAGTTCTCTATATACAAAAATGCGTATACACGCGGGATTGTTGATCAGAAGTCGCGTATGTGTATGCACGCACTTCCATGCACGGAAAAGCGCGTACATGTTGGAAAACTGACCTTTGGTCCGTGGCGGTTAGTCCTTGGAATTTGAACCTATGGATTTTGGACCATGGCATCTCGACAGACGTGTTGATCCCTAGTATTGATTTGATGGTATTGGTTTGTTATGGTTTTGGACCATGGTATTGAGCAAGGCCTAAGACTATAAAAGGAGAAGAAGATCATTAGGCATATGCATGGAAAAGTCTTGAATATCTAATGGAGGATGAGATCCAGTATGTAGGTTATGGGTTGCTTGATCTAAGCTAAGGAAGGATCTCACAAGTTGATGGAGAACAAGATCTAAGGATAGATCGGGATCAAATGGTTTGAAATGAACTATCTCTATATGATTGATTATGTTTATTCTAGATCCGTATACTGACGCATGTAATGATCTGAACTGGGTATAACTTAAGTTTGAAATCGCTGCTAGTCATGATTGAATATTTATAGATCTGTACGCAGGTTGGCTTTGATAAAAGCGCGTAGGTACACGGGTTCGGTTTGTCCAAGTAGCGTATGCACTTTAATGCATGATTCTGATGATACAGTTGGTTCTGAATAGTGTTGCAGAGTTCAGGGTTCTGCTCTGTGTTCTGGTGACTGTTTTATTGACAGGGTTTCAGTATTGGGTATTGATGTTACTAAGTGTTTGTGAGCTTCAATGATATTGATGGGTCCAGTATGAAAATTTGATGAAACGTGGCCTTCATATTGTAGTGGTGTGCTTCAGTGTATCCAGTCTGAAAATTGATGAAACGTGGTACCTGGAGGAGAGAATATTGTAGGTCAGCACCTACGTACTAGTATC
>APFE030863863.1:0-11411 GCA_000404065.3 Pinus taeda | reverse complement strand
ATGTCTTCAAGGTAAGACCCAACTCAGCCTCTCTAAAATTGGCACAATCACTCTGGTATAACTCAGCCTCGGCTACCTGGAATCACTTCGACCTCAGATACAGGAATGCCACTCTGCCCTCTTAAATCTGAAGTAACAATCAACTCGGCCTCCCTTAATTTGGCTAACTTTTACCTCTGCAACAGGGTTGGAATTCGGCCCTTTCTGCAAATTCCTCCATGTTCATGGTATATGATCCAATAATATGAGCTAGATCAATGAACTCGGAATCATTCGGATGTGCCATGGCAGTGTTCCACAGGCCACTGACGGCAAGAACCTGGCCTTCATCATCTTGAGAGGGTAGGTCCTTAAAAAACTTCATAATATTTGTTCGACGCTTACTTGGATTTGCTCCTTTCATAACACAAAAGAAACACCCTGGATATGGACAGTCAAAACGATTTTTATCCATGCCTCACCAATGAAGAAGAAGAAAAAGCCGCAACATTACCAAACATGCTTTGATAAGCCCTAAAGAGCTTTAGAAAAACTTAATTGCTGGTCTAGACATAGAGCCTTGGGATGTGCTGCCGAATGGGACCTTGATGACTACAGGGATCAAAGCTTACATGTATTCTCGGCAGGATTTTGAGTATGCCTTTCAACAACGATTTTGCCACCTGAAGCATTATTATTTTCAGTCAAACAGTGTATGTATGATTCTACATAATATAGCCTACCGACTCAAACCAGGGTTTCGATTATCGTCAAAAATGACCCAATCGAATGCTCAGGCCCCTTTTCCTTGTGGCGGTCTATCACCGCCTCTGTCACTGCTATGACTCTTGTCAATCATATACCTGCTTCCTGAAGTCTCGAAGCTTATCAACATTGCCGCTGTCTGAGAGTTGATGACGTGGATCGATGCTTTTTGAAATATATTCCTTTTGTTTTCTGATTGCCACCATGCCGCTTTACCGTCTTGACACTTGAACGCAGCACTAAATTATCCACATGGCCTTACGTTCACACTTCTGGTCTTTACTCTGCCCCTTCGCTCCTCTTCCGATTGCCACCTGTAGAAACATGTTCTGGATTAACATAGGCGTAACTTGGACAACGCCGAATCTTGGTATTTCCATCTGATTGGTCTGCTTCAGGCATGTCTCTGGTTTCTGGAGCATTTTCAAAACAGAGTCTTTTGCCATCTCCAGGAATAAAATCCATTCCAGATAGCTTCACCCGTTTTCCACATTGATGCACCATTAATGTTTGATTATCTACTCGAATCGGCCGAAACTCTGAAACACAAGGAACGGTTCCATACAGTGTTCCTTCATCAATTTCCGAAAAGTGGGCTGTGGAAACTCAAATACATTTCGCCCCCATTTCTCCATAGCTGCATTCACTTTTGTATCTGATCCATATCCACTACAATCAGTGCCAGAAGGATCGCCAGAGATGCTAATAGCTTCCACTGTGCTTTGTGAGTTTGAATTTCATTAGCAAACCTATCTAGGCCATGACTTTGAGGAGCAGATGAGGCCGAAGCTCTTTGTGTAGATTAGCAAACACATTCTCATTGATTAAACTCGAGTTCTTGTATTTCTCCACAAAATCGTTCTTTTTTCTGAACTTGTCCTGATCAAGAAAATGCCATAGAGCCCACAGTTCTTCAACACTATTCTGCAAAGGTGTCCAGTAATCAACAACTTATTTTTGGCACTGAATTCACAGAGAGCAGTGTAGAGTGAGGTTTCACTGTTCTTCAATCGGTGTGTTTCATCAACCATGAAATAATTCCACTTGATCTTTAAGAGAATGGCCCTGTCTTTCAACACAACCTCATATATGGTCGATAATATGTTTAACTTAATAAGTCGGCCAGTCTTCTTGTTGGTATAAAATTCATATTCCTGGCAAACCTCTCTACTTGCAAGATTGCCAACATAAACAACAACATTCATGCTAGGTAGCCATTTACGGAATTCTTTTGCCGAGTTTGTTAATGTTGACAAAGGTACAATTACAAGGAAAGGACCGTGTATCTGCTGCGCATTCTGTAAAAACCCAAGCATTGACACAGATTGCATAGTTTTTCCAAGGCCCATCTCATCTGCAAGAATGACATTTGTATCATTCCTCCAGCTGTTCAACATAGACCACATATTTGTTATTTAAGGCAGAGACTTCACTTTCCAACTGCTAAAACACTTAAACATTTTGGCGTTGCGAAACTGCTAAAAGGGTTAATGTGCTTATTTGCAGACATTTAGCATCGAAATTTTGTCGGTGATAACAGCTTCCAAGTTGGTGATCAAGTCTGGCTGTACATTAGCAAAGACAGAATGCAAGGTGAGGGTAAGAAGATGAAACCAATAAGGTATGGGCCTTTCAAGATACTTGAGAAAATTGGTGAAAACGATTTTCGCCTTGATTTGCAACTTACATGCACATCTATTCAGTAGTTAATGCATAAAACTTGAGACTGTTTGAACCTTCATTGATTGAAGATCCCAAAGAGCAAAGTTAGTTTCCCTCTATTAATGATCTGTTGCCTAAATATATCAATGAGTTGCAGGAAGATACAGTTCTGGACAGGAAGGTGAGAACTACACGCAGAGGGGATGTTGAGTACCTCAGAATTGGATTCAAAGGTTCAAACCCAAGTAGTGCAAGATGGATAGAAATTGAACAAGTGAGGAAGTTGTACGCTCACTTGATCGATGCTTGAAAACCAACTTTTGGTGGTCCAAAATCTTTTTCAGTGGAAAGGCATGATCCAAAATGGATCCTAGAAAACCTTCTAAGTCTTCTAAAGATCGAAACTATCGCAAAATAAGAACCCTTAGAAATGGTGGATAACACTATAGGGAGTGAAAAACATGGAGAAATGACCAAAAACAGAGCTATCGGCGGCTTGGACAGTGATGCACAGGAGCCTTTGGATCTGGCCGATCAATGGTCCAGATCCAATCCGCGTATCGCAATTGGCAGAGGCTATTGGAGGCTATTGGAGGCTACCACAGACTTATTTCGACAGTGATCAGCGCGGTCAACGAGGACTGTCGATCAAGTGCGTAGATCGACGGCCCAAGTTGAATCACAATATCGCGTGGTCAAACCACAGGGGAGTGCTTATATATGGCCGGGCTCTATGCGATATGCGATTGCGATATAATCACATCGCAATATATTGTTAGGGCATTACAGAGGAGCGGGGCCATACATATATGCGACTTGCGATGGCCGGACCCGACCGATTAGGGACCAAATTTAATATATTTTGAGTTCAATGAAAAGGTGTTTTTCTATGTATTTCGTTTAACAAACGAAATATGAAGGGAATGCACTGATGCGATGAAAACGGACCTGAAAGGGTTTGTAAATTTCGTTGCATAGTATTTGAAGTCCGCCACAAAGCCATTTGTTAGGATTTTTCTGTGTTTTAATGTATTTTTCCAATACAAAGGAAACCTCAGCACAGGGGTATTGGCGACATGCAATAGCAATTTAAAGGCAGACCTAATGGAATATAGAGCATAATTCATAATATTTGAAGTCCGATAAACAATGATTTGGCGGATTTTTCTTGTGCTTACAGTGTTTCTCTATGTAAACAGAGAACACTATTTTTGGGGATTTCAAAGGCCGATGGTCCCTTCTGTTGTAGAACAGGTGGCCACCTTCCCTTGAGACGTTATGCCATGATTGCTAACGCTCAAAAGGGTATTCGAGCGGATATAAGCTGAGAGCCAGAGAGCTCGAGAAGGGGAAATGAATAGACAAATTCGATTGGCTTTAAAGCCACAGGCTGACAGAGACAGAGGGGACCAGTACTAAGACAGAGAGAAAACAGAGACAAAGAGTGAAAGAAAGAGTTTGTGTACTCAAAGAGGCTTCAGGGATTCAAGCAAACTCCTGTTGTTTCTATCTGTGTGTTGAGACTCAATTTGAGCTCACATTTTGTAAAAATATGCTCTTGAAGACATAATAAAGAGGTCAACACTGAAGGCTAGACCAAGAGATGTAGCCCAAGAGTTTTGGGTGAACTCCATATTAAACTTCTTGTGTTTATGTGTGTTTGTCTATTATTCTTCTCTAACTGCTCAATTGTCTATATTATTCACAATCTTATCGATCCGTTGCACTAAGTAATATAGGCTAATCCATGCATATGAGTCTGTAATACCTTAAAAGTAATCTAAGATCTTCATTTATAGATCAATAAGTGATCCTTGGCTTAAAGGGAGATCACATTGATTCCGTGATATTGACAACATTTTTTCCTGTTTTTCTTCCTTCAAGTCAATGTTAGTTAAACTTTTTTCACAACCTCAAATTTTCGGCCCTTCTTCGACTTGTTGTAGGAGGTCTGCAATTTCGACCTTTTCTACAGAAACCCTAGGTCACATGTGTGGCTGAAATATGGATAGATTTTCCTCCTTTGGACTTCGCTTGACCTTGACTCCTTTTCTTAATAATTCGACTTGCTAAATAGTCCTCTTCTTTGACCCAAAATTTGGCTCCTTTGAGTGACTGCAATTTTATGGTTTCACTGTTGCAAATAATGCCCTAACCTTCACATGAGTGGAGGAGAATTTGCCAAAAACATATCAAAAAATGGTTCTCTTCTTTATTCTTCTTTTGTTGGGTATTAGATTCCTTTCTCTTCCTTGATCGAACTCTTCTTGATGATTGATGCTTTTGATGTTTACAAGATTATTTCTTCACTTTAGCCCTTGAGTATCCTTCTTTGTGTTGCCCTTCCTTGATGAAGTCACCTTAGCTCTGATCCCATGTTGAGAAATCTAGGGTAGCTAGATTAGGTGATTTCTCTTACATTGATAATTTCTTGCGATGTATTTTTACTTTACTCAATTTAATTCTTTCCTTTATTATTATTGGTGTTTTTTATCATCAAAAAAATACCAAATCATAAAGAACAGTGAGACAATAGAACATAATATGTAGGCGATCAGCTAGGGCCAAAACCTCTCCAACTGAGAGGAAAACCCATCAGGATTCTTCTCTTCTTATAGAATTTCAATTGCCATACTCCAAGACCTATAACCCTTGACCAAGACCCTCCAAGACCATGTCAACTTTTCCCTTCTTGAACAACTTCTAGCAACAAACTTCGACCTTGATGCAGCTTTAACCTAGGAACTTTGACCTAGAAGCAACTTCACAACTCTGACCTAGAGGCAACTTCATAGCTTCAACCTTGCATCTTCACAACTTCAACCTTCCAGCTTCACAACTTCGATACCGCTTCACAGATTTGACCTTGCAGCTTCTCAACTTCGATGCATCTTCCCATCTTTGATGTAGCTTCACAACTTCAAAATTTTGTCTTGTCTGGTAACTATAGAAACGCTAACAAGAGAGAGAGACAAAGAGGCCCAAAAATTTGAGCTTGTTCTTCTTCTCCTTCTTCATCCTTTTCCAACTTCTATTTTGCGGAGATTGAACTTGCTTGAGTCAGTGTCCAAATGAGGTTGAATTCCTTCTTATTTATAGGTTTGTGAGGGGTACGAATTGCTATCTTGAGGCTGACTTGTCCCTTCATGTAGGTTGACTTGATCTTTGTGCCATAACGAGGTCTTCGAGGGTATTTTGACTCTATTTTGACTAAATAATTTTTTCTTTAGAATGTTAGAAAATTATATATTATGGAGCAATGGAACACAAAATATTGCAAAAATATAAACACAGAAAATGCATAAAACAAGAGAGACACAGATATACGTGGTTCACCCAGTTTGGGCTACGTCCACGGAGAAACAACCAGTCCTTCCTTTTATATTATCCAACAAACTGAAGAGATACAACCTACAACATATCTGCTGTAACACCCTCTTCGCTCTCAATCTCCTCTCTCTTTCTCACTCAGAGTACAGATCTACATAGACGCAATACAATTCCCACATATATAGTGAGGGGTTGCCTTCTAGGGAAAAAAAACCCTAAATTAAACATAACTTCTACCATCAGATCTCCGCCTAATGTACGACCCAGATTGACTAGAAATTACTATACTTTTACAAGGCAATTTACGTCTATTCTTAGCTTTTGGGGCGCTACCCCCGAAACCCCTCGCTAGGGGGGGCTCCCCAAAGGTTGCAGCCATCGCCCCCTGGACCCCTTCCTGCAACGAATATTTTACGGGTGGCGTTGCTGCCCCATTTCGAACGGGGGTCCAATGCGACGATACTTTTGAATACAGAAGATAATCAGGCTTCACACCCAACAATCTCCCACTTGGACACTGATTATAGCAACTCCACCGCTGCTTCATTTGCTGGAAAATGAATCCTCTTTGGACCTGGTTGTTTCTCATATTCTTCATCATACTTGAAGACTAATTGAAACTGAGTAGATTCTCAGTTTCTCCTTGGTTACAACTTTTGTTAGCATATCTCCAGGATTCTGGCTAGTGTGTATCTTGTCCAGCTTCAACTGTCCATCTTCCAATGCTGACCATATGAAATGGTACTTGAGTTATATATGTTTAGTCTTGGAATGAAATGCAAAGTTCTTTGCAATATGTATGGCACTCTGGTTGTCACTGTATAGCCTGACCAACTCCTGCTTCTTACCCAATTCATCCAGAAACCTTTGTAACCGAATCATTTCTTTACCAGCCTCTGTAGCAACAACATACTCTTCTTCTGTTGTTGAAAGTGAAACAACATTTTGGCTTTTTGAAACCCAACTGACCATTGTTCCACCTACAATAAATACATATCCTGTAGTGCTCCTCTTGTTATCTATGTCACCTGCCATATCTGCATCAACATATCCCTGTAGAGCAATGTTTGAATCACCAAAACATAATGCTTGATTTGTGGTACCTCTCAAATACCTGAGAATCCACTTCACCAGCATCCAATGTTCTTTTTCTGGATTGTTCATGTACCTGCTTATAACTCCCACTGCATGTGCAATATCAGACCTTGTGCAGACCATTGCATACATTAAGCTTCCAACTATTGATGCATATGGAACTTTAGACATATGAGCCATTTCTTCCTGAGTCTTGGGACACGTCTCCTTACTTAATTTGAAATGGCTAGCCAAAGGTATACTATCTGGTTTTTCATTCAGCATATTAAACCTTTTTAAAACCTTTTCTATGTACTCACTTTGAGACAATGTTAATTTGCGATTCTTCCTGTCTCTAGTTATTCTCATACCAAGGATTTTTTTTGCAGCACCCAAATCCTTCTTTGCAAATGAGTTTGCCAATTTCCTTCTAAGCACATTTATTTCCTGCATGTTAGAACCTGCAACAAGCATGTCATCTACATACAATAACAATATAATATAGCTGCCATCATTATGCCTTTTGAGATAAACATAATGATCAGAGTGACACCTAGTATAACCTTGTTCAACCATAAACCTGTCAAATTATAGATACCACTACCTTGGAGCCTATTTTAAGCCATACAAGCTCTTCTTCAACCTGCACACAATTTTCTCCTTCCCTTTTACCTCATATCCTTGTGGCTGCTACATATATATCTCTTCCTCCAAATCCCCATGGAGAAAGGTTGTCTTTACATCTAATTGTTGAAGATGCAAACCTTCAGCTGCTACTAGGCTTAGAATAGTTCTGATTGAAGTCATTTTAACAACAAGAGAAAATATTTCATCAAAATCAATACCTTTCTTCTGTGCAAACCCCTTCACCACAAGTCTAGCTTTGTACCTCTGTTTTCCTCCATCTTCTTCCTTCAACCTGTAAACCCATTTATTCTGCAATGTTGTTTTACTTGTAAGCAACCTGACTAAGTCCCAAGTCTGGTTATGTGTTAAGGAGTCCATCTCTTCTTTCATGGCTTGCTCCCACTTCTTCCTGGTTTCTACCTGCACTGCTTCTTCATAACATTCTAGTTCACCAGAATTAGTGAAAAATACATAATATAATGAAGGAGAGTATCGTTCAGGGGGTCTACTTATCCTGGTAGATCTTCTAACACCACTTTCAGGTGTTTCAAGTGCTTGTTGTTGTTGTGGTTGTTGTTTTAGCTATTGATCATTATGATTTTCAGGCACCATCACTTTTCCTGTGATATCATCAAGCACTGTGTATTCTTTGTTTTCTTTTTCCTGTTTCTTTTCCTGCAGCTAATTCTTATACAAGACCTTTTCATTGAATATTACATCTCTTCTCCTAATGATTTTGTGATTTTCATAATCATATAAGTGATAACCAAAATCATTAACACCATATCCAATAAAGGTACATTTCTTTGATTTTTCCTCAAGTTTTGTTCTAGTTTCTTTATTAATGTGGATAAAGGCTTCACAACCAAAAGTCTCTAAAAATGAGTAGTTTACCTTTTTACCTATCCATGCCTCCTCTGAAATACCAACATCCAAGGAACTTGAAGGCCCTCTGTGTTTATTAGATAAACAACAATGTCTACAACATCTGCCCAAAATTGTAAAGGCATTTCTGCATGCAATCGCATGCACCTTGCATGCTCCATGATTGTCCTGTTCATCCTTTCTGACACACCATTTTCTTGTGGTGTTCCTGGGACTGTCTTCTCTCTGCGAATTCCATTCTTTGAACAGTACCTATCAAACTCTTTGCTGCAATATTCACCTATATTGTCTGATTTGAGACATTTCAACCTTTTTCCTGTGTCATTTTCAACCAAAGCTTTACATTTCTTGAAAGTATCAAATACATAAGATTTATTTCCAATACAATAAATCTAGGTTTTTCTAGTTGCATCAACAATAAAAGTAACGTAATAACGAGATCCACCAATAGATGATACCTGAGCAGGTACCCATACATCTGTTGCACAAGCTCTAATTTTTCGCTCTTCTTTTCTTTCCCAACTCTAAGGAATCTGACTCTCTTCTGTTTTTCATAAACACAATTTTCACATAATTTTAAATCAACATGCTTCAAACCTAGCAACAAATTTCTTGAGTGAAGAATCTGCATCCCCTTTTCACTCATGTGCTCGAGCCTATGATTCCACAATGTTGTATCTTATCCTGTATAGGTTAAAGCATTAATAGAATTAGAAATACCACTGCATAAATACAATGTACCAACCTTTTCTCCTTTTGCTATTACTAGGGATCCTTTTGTGACCTTCCAGGTTTTATCTGTGAAAGTAGTTACACAACCTTCACCTCCAAACTGCCCTGTTGAAATCAGATTCTTCTTCAGATCTGGAACATGCCTTACCTCCTTCAATAGCCACTGATTTCCATTTTTCTGTTTTATGAAAACAGTACCCATTCCAACAGTTTTACAGGGTTTATCGTCACCCAATCGAACCTGTCCAAAATCTCCTTGAACATAATCATGAAAATGTCTCCTATCAAGTGTGGCATGGAATGAGGCCCCTGAATCTACAACCCAAGCATCAATAATATTTTCTAATGAAATAATCAAAGCATATTGCAACACATCACCTGTTACATTCGCTTCATGATTAGTTTCTTGCTGCGCGTCTCCTTCTTTCCCCTTCCGAGACTTGCAGTCTTTCTTCAGGTGTCCTTTCTTCCCGCATTTCTAGCACACTATCCCCAATCTGGACTTGGATATGCCTTTTCTTGACTTACTGCGATATCTTGAGCTCTTTCCTCTTTTCATTATTCTTCCCCCAGTCTCTGCAGTCAAAGCATTGCCTGATGTCTCACTGGAGCTTTTCCGTTGAATTGCTTCGCTAAGGATTGCACCGACAACATCATCAAACTTTAAAGTACTAGATCCAGAGACAGAGTTACTAATGGCCATAACTAAGCCATTCCAACTTTCTGGAAATGAGCATAAAAATAACAGAGCCCTAACTTTATTATCAAAATTTACCCCTACAAAACTTAAATGACTTCTAACTGTATTAAAATCATTTAAATGGTCTGCAACAGATCCAACTTTTGCAATCTTCATATTAAATAAACGCTTCATAAGAAATACCTTATTTGAGGCTGAGGGTTTTTCATATAGTTTGGCCAATGCCGACATTAAACCCTTTGTTGTCGTTTCCTTTGAAATATTAAACACTACCGACGCCGCTAGGCATAGCCGTATTGTTCCAAGTGCCTTCCTGTTGAGAATATCCCATTTTGTATTTTTCATACTCGTCGGCTTCTTTGTCTTTCCACTCAATCGTAGACATAGACCTATCTGATACAGATAATATTCCATCTGCATCTTCCACAGTTAGTAGTTTTGGTCGTTGAATTTTCCGACCCTAAACCTACCATCTTCTGCCATTGCTCCCACTCGAAGCAAGAACCCTTCTCTCCTATGAGTTTATCAGCCAAATAGACCTTCGACTCTAATACCAGTTGTTAGAAAATTATATATTATGGAGTAATGGAACACATAAAATATTGAAGAAATATAAACACAGAAAATGCATAAAACAAGAGAGACACAGATATACGTGGTTCACCCAGTTTGGTCTATGTCCACGAAGAAACAACCAATCCTTCCTTTTATAGTATCCAACAAACTGAAGAGATACAACCTACAACAAATCTTTTGTAACACCCTCTTCGCTCTCAATCTCCTCTCTCTTTCTCGCGAAGAATACAGATCTACATAGACGCAATACAATTCCCTCATATATAGTGAGGGGTTTCCTTCTAGGGCAAAAAAGCCTAAATTAAACATAACTTCTACCGTCATATTTCCACTTAATGAACGACCTAGATTGACTAGAAATTACTATACTTTTACAATGCAATTTTACATCTATTCTTAGCTTCGAGGGCACTGCCCCTGAAACCCCCCACCAGGGGGGGGCTCCCCAAATGTCGCAGCCGCCACCCCTGGACCCCGCATACAACGAATATTTTACGCCCCATTTCGAACTGGGTTCCAATGCGACGATACCTTTGAATACAAAAGATAATCAGACTCCACACCCAACAATCTCCTCCTTGGAGACTGATTATAGTAACTCCATCGCTGCTTCATTTACTGGACAATGACTCCTCTTTAGACCTGGTTGTTTCTCATCTTCTTCATCATACTTGAAGACCAATTGAAACTTAGCAGATTCTCAGTTTCTCCCTGGTTACAACTTTTGTTAGCATATCTGCAAGATTCTGGCTAGTGTGTATCTTGTTTAGCTTCAACTGTCCATCTTCCAATGCTGACCGTATGAAATGGCACTTGAGTTGTATATGTTTAGTCTTGGAATGAAATGCAAAGTTCTTTGCAAGATGTATGGCACTCTGGTTGTCATTGAATAACCTGCCCAACTCCTACTTCTGACCCACATCCAGAAACGTTTGTAACTGAATCATTTCTTTACTAGCCTCTGTAGCATCAACATACTCTGCTTCTATTGTTGAAAGTGCAGCAACACTTTGGATTTTTGAAACCCAATTGACAGTTGTTCCACCTACAGTAAATACATATCCTGTAGTGCTCCTCCTGT
>APFE030863861.1:1775-18839 GCA_000404065.3 Pinus taeda | reverse complement strand
GTTGCTTTCTCCCACTCCATTCTTCTTCCGAAACTTTGTTCATGACTTCTTTTGTAGGACACCTATTCAAAATATATACTGCACAATTTACAGCTTCATCCCAATACTCTTTTGGCAAATGCTTTGCCTTCAACATGCTCCTCGCCATATCCATGATGGTCCTATTCTTCCTTTCAGCAACTCCATTTTGCTGCGGGGTGAACCTAGCTATAAATTGCTTCTGAATTCCATTTTTTCTACAGAACCGTAGGAATTTCTTGGAGATATACTCACCTCCTCTGTCATTTCTCAAAACTTTGATGCGCAACCCACTTTGATTTTCCACAAGTGCTTTGAAATTTCGAAAATTTTCAAACACTTCACTTTTGTTCTTCAGGAAATAAACCCAAGTTCTTCTAGTAAAATCATCTATGAATGTTAGAAAATATTGGCTGCCTGCAAGTGATGGATCTTACATTGGTCCACATAAATCTGAGTGGACAATTTCTAAGGGTGTCTTTGCCCTTATGCTTTTCCCTGATGGAAAAATTTCTCTGTGTTGTTTTCCCAATATACAATCTTCACAAAGCCTGTCTGGTTTCTCTATTAATGGTAATCCTCTTAACATTCCTTTTCCGCTCAGAAAGTTAAGACCTCCAAAGTTGAGATGTCCAAATCTTAAATGCCACAACCAATTTTCATCCTTTGGTACACTTTGGAAAGCCTCTTGGGTAACTGCTGCAATTACTTCTTTGTTTTTCAAATCTGCCCTTATTCTGAAAGGGAACATCCTGTTCCTCGTCATCTTTACTTCAACAATTCATCTTTTGCTGGGTGTTCTATCCATGATGGTGCATACATCATTCACAAAGAAAACATTGTACCCCTTTTGAACAAGCTGTCCAATACTTAAGAGGTTACACTTCATTCCAGGAACATAATAGACATCTGCTATGGTTTTCTTTTCACCTTTATTTGTAAATATTTTGACTTCTCCTTTTCCCATAACTGAAACTTTACTATCAGTCCCAAGTGTGACTTGTGACTTCACACTTTGATCTAAAGAAGAAAACAGGGCTATGTTTCCTATCATATGGTTGCTGCAACCGGAGTCTAGAAACCATATGTCTTCACTGTTTGTTTCAACCATATTACAAGCTATCAATACATTATCTTGGCTGATATTTTCTCTAGTGATATTTGCACTAGATCTATTAGTCATATCATGCTGCTTCTTGCTACATTCATTGGCATAGTGCCCATATTTTTTACAATAATAGCATTGGACATTGCATTTTTCATACCTTTGTCCTTGAGCATGATATTGTCCACTTTATTGGCTGCTGCCTTGGCCTTGGTTCTGATTTGGATTGCTGCCTCTTCCTTGAGCATTTCCTGGACTGTTTCTTCCACCTCTGTTTTGGCTTCTGCCTCTTCCTCTCTTATTTCCTCTGCCTTGACCTCTTCCTCTTCCAAAGGACATCTGGGTCTTGAAGGCTTGCTCTAGAGATGAGTTTTAATTTCTACTCAACCTCTGCTCATGTGTTATGAGTGATGCATGAAGCTCATCAACTGAAAAGTTTGAGAGATCCTTTGTCTCTTCTATGGTGGTGACAATCACATCAAACTTTGAGGGTAGGATACTCAATAGTTTCTCCACAATTCTCCTTTCTTGAAGAACTTCTCCATGAGTCTTGATTTGTGTGACCAGACAAATCACATGTGTGAAGAATGAGTCAATATGTCTGACTCCTTCATGCACAGGTTCTCAAAATCTTTCCTCAGCAATTGTAGTTTTGTTGTCTTCACTTTCTCCATGCCTTGATAGGCTGTATTGAGAGTTTGCCATGCTTCTTTGGATGTCTTGGCTGCTGCTATCCTTGGAAAAACACTCTCATGCACTGCTTGATACAAAAATACAAGAGCTTTGGAATCATTCTTCCGATTGCTCTTCAACAAATCTTTCTCTGCCTGAGTCAATCTGTTGAACTCATTTTCATCTGCTGGTTTTTCAAAACCATCTTGAACTAATTCCCATAAATCTTGTGAGGCAAACAGGGCTTTCATGGTTATTGCCCAATAATCGTAGTTTTTCCCATTAAACTGTGGGAGTTGAGTATTAAACATACCCATGCTAGTGCTGGTGCTAGCCATTCTTGCACTTCTTAACTATGCTTCAAATATTTGACTGTGTATTAAAATAACTACTGTCTTCAACAGCAACACAAAAAAAAACTTTGAGAAATACCTGAAACCTTTCTTGATTGAGTCTTCACTCTACTGGAGAAGCTGCTGCAGCAAGAAACCTTCTTTCAGCTTCTTTGACACCTTCAAAGAGCCTGGACAGCTCTGATACCACTGTTGGGATTTTTTCTCATAAAATTCCAAAAACAAATTAACGGAACAAAGAACAATGCTTTGTTTTGCTCCATGATCTTAACACAGAGAAGTTATAAAAAAATTATTTTCTGAGAACAGAGTATTACACGCACCCACAAAAGCTTTGTATTCATTAATAAAAGACTGATACAAACTTCATCCTCTTAACAGAGGGATTCACCAAGAACCAAAAAAAAATTTACACTATCTCATTTTTGAAAAGGATTTAACTACATATGCGCAACTGCATATATTTCTTCCTTCTTTTGTTTCGAGTGCGCTTCAATACAAAAAAAGTACCGTGAACAACAACCAACCAAAAACATTACATATAAAAAACTATAAAATTAAAGTCTTTACCAAAACTTACCAACCCACATTAAATTACATTTACTGTTTTACTTACGGTCAAAAGTGAAACTTTTGCTCCACGTCAAATTCATTTTGCAAGCCTGTACTTCAATTATTGAAATATGCTATTTGCGATTTCATCGCATCGCGAAATCGCTTCGGCGGAAAAGAAAAGTGAAGCATTAACATTTGGTGCGATTTGCAATATGTGATCGGATCGCATCGCAACATCGCAATCACAGAAATCAAGTGAACAAAAGGAGGCTCCAAACAAATCAAGTAAACAAAAGGAGGCTCCAAGCAATATTATTGCATCGCAAGGTAAAATAATTCTGCAGTTGAAATTCATGAGTCAATATCTATTTCAATAAAATAGAAACCCAGTTAGTAAACTATGAAGGCCACATGAATTTTTGGAAGGGGAGCTATTAACCCGTTAAATACGTGAGGAAGGAACTCGGCAGACGGCAAACGATCCCTTGAGTAAACCCTCGTATCAAATTTTTAAACACAAAAAATGGGAGAGAAAAGACCCGTGATCACTTACGTGAGGAAGGAACTCGGCAGACGGCGACCAAAACGATCCCATGAGTAAACCCTCGTATCAAATTTTTAAACACAAAAAATGGGAGAGAAAAGACCCGTGATCACAGTGGATGACATAACTTAGAGTAGTACCTGGCATTAACACTTTGGTGAATTCAAAAAGGGTACAAGAAAGCTAGTCTGAGATGGAATCGAGCCCATACTCAAAACTAGCATTGCTAGAAACGCCTCGTCCTTCTTTATTGTGTTGTACTAAAGGAAGGAAACCTGCGTTATTCCACGGAAAAGGAAAAATCAAGATGAGCAAACCCTAGCAACGAAATAGAATAAAATTTCAATAAGAAATTGAATATCTAATTGAGTGAAGGAAAAATTATCACTTCTCAAAAGAGTCTACCGACCACCTAGGAATAATAGGGTAATTGCAGAACCCTCAAAACAAACCACAAAACGAAAATCAGCAACAAAGGGGGAGAGTTGGGGTCGGTTAGTTACCCCATAACCAACCCTAATGCTTTACATCCGTCTGATTGAACTAAAGAAAATCAACGGTGTTTAGAGAGATAGGTTTCTTGTACCGCTCGACTCATCGGTGAAGGCAAGATTTTACTTTAGTCTCAAGAGACTTGTAATCCTAGTTGTCTATATTGCGATTTTTTGGAAGCTTTTGCGGTAGGTTTTTTCGGTCAAAATTTTACAGCAATTTATTGGAATCTTAAGTTTGATAGGTAGTTTCTGCACAATTAAAGCGTCTCGGTTTTTCATTGTGATGAATCCAAATATGCAGTTAAAAAACCATTTTAAGTACAACAAATCAAGATTTAACCTCAAATTTATCTGCCGGATTCCTGTCACCAAAATTTCCAAAAAATCACATTATAAACAACTCCCTTGTAATACAATAAATGATAATGTATCATATATGTAATATGCGGAATTTCATAATGCTACCAACAACATTGCGATACCATGGAAATGTACGTATGTTAAGTCCATGACGCACCTTATATATATATATGAATGATTAATACTTGGTGGCAAGAATATCATGTTTATGATAGTAATGCAATTTTATTAAAGTTTACAATCCCAATTTGAATATGGGAGATAAAGAAATGATTGGAATTTCTGAGCTATATTCACTAGACCCCATTTTATATAAAAAAAAAAATAAAAAAAATCCTGGTGTTGCCTTCAGGAATGTTTCATTATTACATTTGTTATATGTTTTATGCTAACTAGACATATTTATTGCAAATTATCAGACAATGCCATAATCTTATATTAGTTTTCAGGCTACTGCAAAAATTCCATCATAAAGCTAGAATTATTAAAAATATTTTAATAATATAAATAATAACAAATCCTCATTTTATAAAAACCAAATAACCCAATAATTTAACCACAACCTTTCCTTTCCTTAAATATAATCCTTTATTAAAATTTAAACACAATATTTATAAATCCGTCAAATAATAAGAAGAGTATAAATAGTTTTTTTTCTCAACGAGATAAGACGGTGAATTTAAGTTAAAATTTAAACACAATATTTACAAGTCCGTCAAAAAATAATAAGAAGAGTATAAATAGTTTTTTTCTCAATGAGATAAGACGGCGACTTTAGGTTTCCAAAAAGGACGGCGAATTTAGCGCCTCTAAAATCTGGACCGCCTCTAAAATCTTGACTTTCACTTCTGAATATCTGATTGAATAATAAGAAGAGCCATGACTAAGGTTTGATCGATTCCATGCTGCACAACAAGGCTGAGTACGTCGTCTCCTAACATGACCTCCGATGTCGCTTGCTTCCGTCTTGCCTGTTCCATTCAATGAATAAATCCATGAAATTACCCACTACGCTCACCTTCTTCCCTTTAATAAACTGAACAGTGAATTCGTAGTATTCAATAACATGACAACGAACCTGAGCGACAATTTCACCAGAGCCACGGAATAATGTGAAGGAGGAGGTTGGCTTGCACAGATATCCCTTCATTTGATAACTGCAAGTCTCCGTATTATGACCTTTTATCGGATTTATGACAACTTTGGCGGAGGGTTTGCTTGAGAAAAGTTTCAACACCGACGTTAGAACTGTAAACGCTGGCTTCTCACAGCCATCGCCATCTCCTCTGAATGCATCCCATCGCTGGTTAAAACCCAACCTCCACTAAACCCACGATCAAAATCAAAATCAAAATCAATCAACATAAGTAAAATCAATAAAATGTGTTGAAAAGGGTAGGCTATTTTTATTTCAGGAAATATTTCAGGTTTCTGCCGAAGTAGTAAAAGAGTTAGAACAATTAATTTTGCTAAGAAAATAATAAAAGAGTTTAAACAATTAACTTTGCTCGTATCTATTAAATTTGAAAATATTTTCCAAATTTGAAATCCAATTTAGGTCAACGTAAAATAATAATACCTTATGGGACAGGGTGAGAAGAATGTTTCCCGCAGCATCCATGAGAGAGAGATGGTGTTTGGCCTGAGTTGAGTAATCATCAACTCTGAAGACCAGATTTCCAGATGAATCAAAGACTGTGAATCCTTTTCCATTAAGGAAGAGAGAGCTCTTCCAGACGGTGAAGGTAGAAGGAGGTTGTACTTCACAAAATTGATCATCATGGCAAGTCGAAACTGAAACTACCGTGGCCGAGGGACACGTAACGCCTGGATGCACCCGAGGACGCACCTACAAAACAAAATCACAAATAATGTAATCACAGTTCATATCTTTCTCAATTTATGATTATATATTTTTATTTAAAATAATCAAATTAAATAATAAACCATTCAAAAACAAATTAGCAAATTCACTAGACATGTATAGTTAATAAATCTGTGAAAATTTAAGCTATCAATAATTTGAAAACTAATTTAATAAAACACATACTATGCACGACGAAAGGCACTTTGAAAGAATTCCGGCACTTCTTTCAGATTTATTCATCAGAACATAAACTTTAATACAACAATGGAGGCTCTATTTATTGGCCTAGAGTCCTGCGATTGAAGCTTTCCAATGACAGTAACCTTAGTTAAAATAATGTTAACTGTGGGTCAAGATGGCAGTCCCCTATCCTTGGGGAACCGAAAGCGAATGACAGTTTCCTTACTCTCTTGTATTTAATTAATGCGAATGGAGGTACAAAACAATAATAAAATTATCATTTATCCATTAGATAAGTCTCGTCACCCTCTTACATCATCTAAACGACAAGAAAAATACAGACTGTGGCCTGTAAATATAAGGTCCCTTGTAAGATTTTAAAATGTTACGAAGAAATCAGATCTTCCCCCTTGGTCTTGATGAACCTAAGATTTATAAAAGATCTTTAAACAATATGAATGCACCTAGAAATATCTTAATCCTCTCAATCCTGTATGACAGGTCAACTTATACTAGTTGCACATATATAAACAAGCTTATAGTACTTCTTGCACGCTTATTAGTTGTCCTAACTTGTAAAATATTATGAATGCCTCTCGCCATCTTAAAATTAAAATAATCTTGCACTTCGAAGGCGTGTTTTTATAATAATAAAAAGCAGACCGACTCTTTTTTAGTAACAAATGTGTTTGCATATCTAAATCATATCTCGTCGATAAGTTTGAAATTGGAATGTACGGAAAAAATATCCGGTGTAGAAATGCACCGACGTGGGCAAAATAAGTTATTCTAGGTTTTTAAAATTTTATAGGTGGAGGAGGGAATGGTTTAGAATACATAGTGATGGGTGTATTGTTAAGTTACTCTATGATGTAAGGTCAGTGGTTCGAAATTTCATGGGAAAAAATCTATTTTGTTAAGAGCTCGTGTGGTCCAAGACTGGGGCGATCTCTTGGTGATTTTGACAACGTAGACGCCACTAGGTTGTGGTTTCTCAAGCCAAGACAGGGGCGATCTCTTGGTGATTTTGACAACGTAGACACCACTAGGTTGTGGTTTCTCAAGCCAGAGGATTAAGCCTATAGTCATCTCTCTAGGACACTCACAACTTGACAAACAAAAAAAATTATGAGTAAGGGTGAGGATGCACATTATTTTAGGGAATTAATATATTTCAAGGGATCTTCAAGTGAGATCAAACTTTGTACAATACTAATAATAACATCTTATTAGTGGATGGATTGCTTTTCCATCTAACATCCGAGCATACCTCAACCTAGGCTTACCTACTTGAATGGTGGGGAGATTATCTTTCACCTTATACACATAGTACCCCTTCCATGCAAGTTTTCCTATATCATATGACATTAGTAGTAATAAGTCATTTAATAAGTAAAAAAAATTTTAAACAAATAATTTAATAGAAAAATACTAATAAATTTAAAGAAATAATAGATGTTCCTTCTTAATTTGTTAATGATTAAAACTTCGTGTTGTATGTTGTTATTATCAATGTAGTTTAAACATTTTTTTTTTCTTGGCATATTTTCTAGGAAGTTTTTCTCCAACTTTGGAATTTCATGTTTGATTTATTGAGTTATACAATCAAGTTACCTTACAAGGTTTTTGTTACATTAAATCCATGTTTTCCCTAAACAATGTAATTTAAACAAGCGAAAATTGTCATTTCACCCACAATTGTATCATGGAATTTCGGTAAAATGGTTAAAATGTAGAACATTTATACTCCACTTATTATTGCCACGTTTAGGAAGATGGAGTGTTGGTCTTAATAAATTGATTGTAATATAGCAGTTAAGCAGGGTTGTCCCTTGTCCCCTAACTCTTTTGTCACTATATGTTGACAAGTTAAATAGATGTTTGGAAGAAGGTTGTATTGACAAGAGTTTAGTCTAAATAGTCATCGTCATTCTTCTTCATGATGATGCTATTATTCAAATAACGAAGTGTCCCTATTACATCAATAAATGACTAAAAATTCTCAAGGATTCCAGCTTTGGTAGGTATAATTGTTAACACTAACAAAACAAAGGTTATGACAATAAAATCTAAAAAGATTAATTATGTTAATTTTGTCTATGAAAACAACATTTTGTAGGAAGTGAATTTATACAAATGTCTCAAAATTAATCTTCATCATGAGCTCTAGTGGAACTATTGTTAAGCCCTATATAAGGCCCATATTAACCTAAAAATCAACAATTATAGCATAAGAATATGATAAATGGAAAGTTGAAAGCTTATTATGATCTTTAAAACAATCACAAATCAATGGACCTTTTTCTTTGGGATAAGAAGAATCTCTTCCTTGTGTTAGAAAATTATATATTATAGAGCAATGGAACACATAAAATATATTGTAGAAATATACACACAGAAAACACATAAAACAAGAGAGACACAGATATACGTGGTTCACCCAATTTGGGCTACGTCCATAGAGAAACAGCCAATCCTTCATTTTATATTATCCAGCAAACTTAAGAGATACAACCTACAACAGATCCGCTATAATTCCCTCTTCGCTCTCACATAATCTCCTCTCTCTTTCTCGCTCAGAATACAGATTTACATAGACGCAATACAATTCCCTCATATATAGCGAGGGGTTGCCTTATAGGGCCAAAAACCCTAAATTAGACATAACTTCTACCATGAGATCTCCGTCTAATGAATGACCCAGATTGACTAAGAAATTACAACATTTTACAAGGCAATTTTACATCTATTTTTAACTTCAGGGGAGTTGCCCTTGATCCTTTGCCGGGGGGGGCTCCCAAATATTGCAGTTGCCTCCCCTAAACCCCCCTTACAACATACATTTTACAGGTAGCGTTGCCGCCACATTGCGAACTGCGGTCCAATGTGGCGATACCTCTAAATAAAGAAGATAATTGGGCTCCACACCCAACACTTTGAGGTTATTGCTACTCATATTATCGTATGTGGTTACGAGTTGAGGTTCAACGTATCTATAGAATCATGGAGAAAGATAGAGTATTTCAAAAAGAATTTTATGACTTATAACTTTAACATTAAAGGTAATACACCTTCCTACCCCCCTCATAGAAATGAGAATTTTCCCCATTGAGAGCAGGGTTATGGCTAGATGGTTAATGTATAAGAACTGGTGTTGAATGGGGAGACATCCCTTTCGGTGATAGGTGCACTCCCCATATTTCCCATGCTTTAAGAATTGGGTGACAACTGGGGAAACATTTTTCCCACATCTCCTTTTGCGGGAAACCTGGGGAAGCGCATGGGGAAGTGTTTCCTTAGTGTATGGGATATATTTCCTCAAAACGAAGACATTTGGGCATCCCCTTCTCCTAGAAGAGGGATTCTTGGACATCCTGTCCCATATGTTTTTATGTAAAAAGCCATGAAGATAGAAAAAAGATATGCAATAGAACTTTGAAGATAGAAAAAAGATATGCAATAGAACTTTGAAAAGCATATAACCTTGGTAATTATTGGGAATATTAAATTCTTAAAATAAAAGGATATAAAGGGTCACTAAAATGTTTAACATTACCATTATCTTGGGATGTTTGAAGTGGTTCCAATCTCATAAAACTTGACATGGACAAAGTAGAATTTGAGATCCCCATTCATAATTCAAAAAACTTAATAATTTCCAAGATATTAAGATAGACATGATTACAATGTTTCCATTGGATTGCACAATGTTGAATTTGCATGGGATGGGTAGTTAATGCAACGATCTTATCATTAATATTCTTATTTTTATAATGTATATATGACGACCTCTATTCAAGGGACCTCAACATCCCCTAATCCCCTTTGAATTTCCCTAAAATTCTAGGGTGTTCCCACATGTCCCCATTGCACATTTCCGTACTCTTGTGCTCCCTTATCCTTGTAACTTGGGGGAATATAATAAACAACAAGGGAGAAAAAAGGCTTTCTAAGATGGCTTCAAAATCTAGATAAAACCACTTATGACACAAGCAACGGTGGCATAATATGTCATTTCTTGGCTAAATCATTTGAGAATTAAGGAAGAGGGTATTGTATAGAATAATGATAATTTTAAAAATATCATTACATTTAAATTTAAGGAGAAATTGTGTTGTGATAAGGAATTAGAATATAAGAAAATTCTCTCTCTATTTTAACTACCCGAGAAAAAACTAACATTGCTAAAACAATAAATTCTTACAAACCTCATAGTGAAAAATGGCATTTGGAAATTTCTAAATGTCATTGATCGATAGAATTGTCATATGTGTGACAGTAAGAGGGTTGAAAAAGACAATCCCTTTCTCTTATAGTATCATGTAGACATTCACATTAAATTTCAATTTCAATATTTTTTACAATATTAACTATCTTAAATCTTTAACTCAAAAAATCTAATATAATTTAAGATCGATCGTTTAAAAAAGGTAACAATAATATAGAAAAACTATGTGATTTTTTACCTTTTATAATGTTAAATAAGCTAAAATTAATTTTAGTGAATATAATAACTATCATGATCATAAAATATAAAAGGGGAGGATAAATTCTTACATACATATACTAATATAAGAGTTTTTTTAATTAAATTTGACACTATCTAATCTAGGGTTAACCATTTGAAAGATTTTAGTAGAGAATGTATACCTCTATATACTTTAGCAGCCAAATTGCTGAGTAGATACGGGTTCCTTATCCTACAAACAAAGTGATCTCACACACCAATTTGGTGTTTGGCATGGCCATGGTCTCAAAATTAAATTATTATTATTATAATTTATGAGTCGACTTAGTAAGATGTACTAATGTTGAAATATCCACTACAATAATAAGGTCTCTATGAAACCTTAGCTTGAATTCCTTTTCTTAAGGAACTCAACCTTTTATATGATAATTTGTGCATCAATGATTCCTTCTCATCAACTTCACTCATCTATATGCACTCATTTTTATGGTACTCTTCTATCATTGGCATTTGAGATTTTACTATTTTTGCAAGATGTTGTTGCATTTTTTATGCTAGTTGCAATTCAATTATAGGCATGACAAATATTGATTTTCTTGTTGAATTTATCAAATATGTTACTTGCCAATTGAATTTAGCAGCATATATAATTTCGTCTTGCCAACTTTTTGGAAAAGGTTGATTACAACTTTGATTTTCACGCAAATTATTTCTACTAATAAGATGAAAAGAAGAAAAACATGTTTCAATAGAATGTCGAATATTCTATTTTCCCGTAAATTCAAAAATGATTTCCTAATTTTCTAGAAATCTTATTTCTAATTTTCAATTGGCTAAGCGAGCACTGATGGGACATTATTCTCCTGGTGGAGAGAATTTTATTTTTGATACTTGTCATTACCTCACAATTCATTTAAAAAGAAAAACTATTTTGTGAGTGGTCATTCCATTGGTGAGTTCTCTGACACTGATAGTGACACTATTATGCTACTTTTCTTCACAATGATGCCAAAACTAATGCGGTTTAAGGTCCTTTACATCAGCGAGGAGATATGGGATGATGTTAAACAATTATCCAATTAATATTGTTATGTTTCATTGTGTTCATTCCTAGTGTAGAGCTTTCCTTGCGCTGAGCTTTCACTGTGTGGAGGAAACTTCATCTGCACAGTGAAACCTCTATAGTAAGCCCCTCACTTGACATCCATTTCTTAGTTGAATCTTGGTTCATAGCACTTCTACTCTAAGACCCCTGTATTGAGCATTTGCGAGTGTTGAAAGTAATAAATGCCAATTTTGATTTGAAAGGTAGACGAACATGGTTGAGCTATAAGCTAAGTTTAATATGCAAAGAGAGAAAATAGTCCAAAGCAATAGAACTTTATGGAGCTGCATGAAACTGGATGAAAGTAAACATATTTGAGTGGGATAACCAAGCTGGTTTGTATAGTAACAAGTTTTTGCTAGATATAAAATTGATTTGTTTAGTGTTCATTTCACTGTTTAGTGGTTAGTTGAACCATTGGGAAACAAAAGAAAACAAACCCCCACCAATTTTTTTTTATTTATTTTTTTTTTATCTGGTAAAATAAAAAGAGGGTCTTTGAAGCAAGACTGCATTTTTCCCCGCTACTTTAAACCCAAAGGTGTGCTCTATTTCCTATGATTAAGACTTTGCAACAAGTTATCAATCTTGAAGGTATGAGTGGATTTTATCGAAACGAAAAAATGCTACTTAAAATTTTGTATTGCATTCCTTGCTCAAAAAATGATTTTAGTGACATGACATAATTACTTGGTGACCCCAAGTATGTGGTAAAAATAAATGCGACTATGATAGCATTGCATACTGAGAATTTGGGAAGAATCTAAGTATAATGCGGAAATTTTCCATGATGTCATAAAAATAATATTAAAGTGATATAAATAATGTGCGAAGGAAGCTCATTGAGTGGGAGTGTAGAGCTCTTATGCGGAAATGTAGAACTCCACACACTTGTATAATGAGCTTCCTCTACACTCTAGAAGGACAAACAAACCAACAAATCTTACATCACTTTGTATAATCATGTAATAGATTTAATTCAAAATTTAGTATCCACCTATAATCTTTGAAATTCTGCCACCCAAAATTTTTAGGTTTGGACAATAAAATCAGGAAACAAACCCACATGTAACAACATCTATGTTATACTTTGACCTAAACTAGCTTGCTACTCTCGCTATAATCGTATCGTATTGATTTTTTTCTTTTGACTTTATTGATGTTAAATATAGTTTTAAAATTATTGCCACCTGGCTTTAAACTTTCTAACCCAATTGTCAAATGTTATATTGCAGTCTACACATGCCTTCTTTTAACTGTGAAATTCTCTAGATCACAACACATTAAATTGAGAATGATAATGCAAGAAGAGGTGAATTGAAAATTGTAGGATTCCGGATTATGCACCCAAGTATCCAATTAGTATACGTGTGTTCCATGATTATTAACATTGATATCCACATATTCAAAAGAAAAAAATTGCATGGAACATTTAAAGCCAAAAAATAATTCCAATGACTCATATTATTCAATGTGTAGCACATCTGGTGAAAATTCATTGATTCATGTCATGCAATGGTGGAATTTTGTAATAGAAAATGTGGTCATAACTCATTGTGCAGAGCTCTGCACTCCCGCATAATGAGGTTTCTCTAGAAATCCTTCGTAGCTCCTATCCCAAAAATAATAATGGGGTTTATTTATGTTATGGGAAATCTATACACGTGGTTTATATATATTTTTGGAAATTGAAGAGTGCAGATGAAGCTCATCGTGTGGGAGTGTGGCACTCTTCACAATGAGCTAAGTTCATTGTGTGGAGCTCCACACAGTGAGCCTCCTCTGCATTCATCCAATCTATATTTATGTATTAAAGATAAATTATGACTCTTCTACATTATAAAGAAAGCCTTTGTAACTACAACATGTTGAACCAACAGTGTGACTAAAATCACTTGAGCAATATGACCTACAATGGTTATAGAAAATAAGTACAACAATTTGGCTTCCATGATAGACAAAGATTTTAACAAGGAGGTGGGAGAATTTATAAGTGAATTCAAACACCAATAGCTTCTACAAATATTATTGAAAATGAACCAAGAAAATCTTAGTTTGACTTTGCCTTGGTCAAACTAGACAAAATTTGAATTTCTATTTCAGCAGAAATCTTGGAGGTAGTTAACTGAGCTGACATGTCACTTGTCACTCAATTAAATCAATTAATTTGAGTTGGGGAAGCTTGAGTTCATTTTAGTATGATTGATTGCTAATTTGTAGCAATTTATTTCAGTTAATTTGAATTATTATCAGTTAAACTAGTTATAACTCTCAAAAGAACTAATGGAGGTCAAGTTGTGGAAGTGGAATTCAACCACACTCAGTGATCAACTAGTTAATTGATCAATCAACCCAAAATAAATGTTTCGTGTAGAGATTCGAGTTACCCAATTGAGATGTATATTCCAATGGAGTGTACTATCAGTTGTAGCATATTGCAATGTGTACAGGTGGTGCATGCAGTCAAAGGAAGGACCTATAAGAATTACGTAATTCAATAGTGGGAAATTCCTAAATAATAGGGGCTAATTTCATGGAGGAACAATGCAAGGAAATAGGATTTTGGAGGGCTTAAAAATTGTCTAAGTGTTAGCCAAAGTGAGTCAGTCGAGAAGAGGGATAGACTATATACTTGAAGGGTGTGCTCATGCTTAAGAAAGAATATGTATTTCATCTCTATTATCTGATTAACACAATACATATAGGAAGGGGTTTTGAGAAATGAGGTATCGTACATACCAGATAAAGATAATATGACCAAGTTATGACCTCAGGAAGTTGGTTGCCCAACTAACCCTAACGGGGCCCTCAAACTCTTGGCGTTCCATCTCCCGGGCTTAGGGTTTTGGTTGTTTAAAGTTTTTCCTTGTTGTTCAATAATAAAAAGGCCCTTGAGCCTGATTTTAAAATAGTTCAAAGGCATGTAGTTGCCATATCTCTTCTCAGAGATAAGCCACCATCACCCAAGTTAGTTTATTTCCATTTTTGTATGTAATAATATTTCAATTCTTTGATATTTAATAAAATAAATTTTTATTTCTATCGCATCTTTGTCTTTATGTGTATTTATGTATTTTTTTTGCATTCCTGAATAAGTCCGAATGAGTGGCATCATAGCAGTTTTCTCTTTCTCTGTTTTTCTTTGCATGTCCTTAATGAGGTCATGGTATAAGGAGTTAGGGCTTGAACTGGTTGAACCTTTGCAAGACCATCCTCGCAAACTGCAATGGCCTCCCATGGAAAAATATAAGAAAGAAAAGGGGGTAGGATATCCTTTCAAAATATTTCTTGAGGAAGCCCTCGAGCAACAAAGGAATGCCACGATGGATAATTTTTCCCAAATCCTTTGACGACTACCCACAGGCGATGCATCCTCATCCAACAACCACTATGGAGGCACCACTCCTTTTAAGGTACAAGTTAACTTTGAAATTCCCATATTTGAAACCCCGATAGATGCACACACCATAAATAGATGGTTAAATCTGTTGGAAGGATATTTTTCAGTTCATGACTTTTCCAATAAGGAAAATATTACTTTTACACTCCTCAAAGTGGTCCCACATGTTAAGGACTGGTGGGAAACCTATTGCGAACAAAAGGACGAGAGGGAATCCTCACTGTTTTCAACCACACCCACTTGGAATTATTTCTGAGATGCCATGAAGGAATAATATTACCGTATCGGGATCTATGAAGATAAATACATAAAGTGGACCACGCTGCGGTAGGGAAGGGACCAAGATGTGTCAGAATTCACAAATGTTTTCTATACCCTTCGTATAAAGCTAGGTATCAATGATTCTGAGCACCATTTGGTACTCAAGTACCATGACTGTCTACATAAGTAAATCTAGGACGAGATGGATTTCCTAGACATGTCATTGCTTGACATCGCCTTGTTGAGTCAAATTATAGCATTATAATTTGATTAAACATAAATCATCAACTTGGGAAGGCAAGCTTGTGAGATGCATGCAAAGTATATGTAGGCCTAATACTATAAGTGGTGATTAATCTAATTAACCAATCATACAAAACCAATGACTCATTCATGCATCAATCACTTAGCAACAAAGACTACAGAGTGGATCAAACTTTCCTCTATAACTCTTAAGATTATCGATGATGATTAAGAAAAGATATAAAAATCATCTTACAGCAAATTCAGAAATTCAATCAACCTAAGGAATCAAATCTTCATTAACTAAATCCCACACATGAACAAAAAGTTAATTCAATTAATCTAGTGCTACTGATATATATTCGAAAGAGTACATTATCTGTAAAAATGAATTACTGCTACATAACATAAATAAAATACATGAAAACTACACTATGGGAGTTGTGAGCAAAGGGGGCCCTCCCTTACTCACAACCCTTCAAATTAGAGGATCGTGCTCACTGCAATGGGCAGAACATATATCTTTATTTTAATCTAAAAATACAACTGAGTACAATCTGATACAAAGTTAGTGTTGAAACCAACCCAACACTCTAAAAACACCATATCATCGAAACTAGGACAAAATTTATACATGTACAAAGCCTATAGATGGCTCAAAATAAAGAAGACTGCTAATCTAAGCCATAGGCTAATAGATCTGTTACAATATGTCATTTTAGCCATACTGGGTCTAATCCATGACTGAAACCATGGATTATAGGAAAGCATGTTACATGGTTGTAGTTGTTCCTCCAAACGGCCAGTGGCAGAAAGCTTTTGAATATGGGTGGTGTTGTTGGCAGATATGAGAAGGCCAATAAGATAGAAATGATATGTGATATACTTTCCCGCAAAACCCATGTTCCTGTTGGACTTAGATATTCATGGAACAAGGCTAACCACTGATGATGCTGCAAGAAATCTGCGTGGTTAGAGGAAATCTGCGACTCTAGGAAATCCAGAGTAATTGTAGGAAATAAGATCAGACAATTGTCTGCAGGAGTTATGGGCTGTAGGTTTTAACCCTGTACAGAAATTACCTGCATACGAATTCTAAATCATAGGAAAAATAAAAATGCGAGAGCATAACACATAAAACATGTATACACAGAGATTTCCCACTAGATCCCAAAACAGGGACTACCAGCTTGATTTTTCATTATATTCCTTTCAATGTTACAATACATATTTATACATGCTGAAGCATCCAATACCATGGCCCGAAAACCATCACGTCTAATACCATGGACCAAAAAAACATCGCATCCAATACCATGGATCAAAAACCATCGCGTCTAAAAAACATGTGCGGAAATCATGCACAAAACCATAGGTGGGTCCGCCCAACCTAACATAGGGTCCAAAACCAAAATTTTCCGGGGCGCTGCCCTGGACCC